>CAKAJN010000114.1:0-40804 GCA_916613615.1 Steromphala cineraria
AATGTGGTACAAGGGATTATACAAATACAGACTTGGTTAGGTTTGCAGGTAGATAGATGGTGATTTGATAGCGATAATCAATGTTCAATTTCAAAAGTGAAACTTACCATTTAGATAACATTTTTAAAGATTTTTAAAGATGTATGTTTTTATTGTTTGCAGTTAAATTTTACATGTCAAGTCTGATATGTCTGTTGAACAAATCTTTGAAAACTGTCAAATAATGTATCAACTCTGTTGTCAAATAATTTAAGAGTATATAATGGATGCAATAGTTGCAAAAGTGTTACCGTGGTATTGCTAACTTGAACTTAAATTCAAAATAATTATATTTGATGTCATTGATAACAAAACACATTATGTTTACATCCCACTCATCGAGGAATGATTTAGTTTACAAACATGCCAGTCATTGACATGTCACATGTGTCAATCATTCTCCGTACCTGATAATACATATAGTTTTTCTGTTTAAATTTGCCCTTACATGATCTCTTATGAGTGAAACAGATTATAACCAATATAGTTTTAGATGTGCCAGTTTACAACCATTTACATTTAGTTTTGTTGATATGTCAGAAAATATAAACTTTGAATTTCCAGTAATCATCATTTAAATAATTTGTTTATAGTTTATATGTATTATAAGAAACACCTAAAATAAATCTGTATATAAATAACAATATATTACATTTGTGTTATAGGTGCTTACGGTAATTTCATTGGTTGGTCAAGAAAACCACGAAATTTAGAAATATTTGAATATTATACAAGCTACTCAAATGTTTTCTCAGCACGGCAGAGCGCTACCGGGTAGAACGCAAAAAGCGTGCAGCACGTGCAGATCGTTACATAGTGGCCGGGCGGGTGAATCGGTGCAATCGTGTCGATTCTTCTGGACGACTTTAACACAAGAAACCTTTAGATAAGGAAACTTGTCAATTTCTGTTTTAGTTGATATGTCTTTATCGGGAAATTGATATTATGTATCAACATAGTTATGCTTATGGTCGGGCGATGAAAGAATGCCATTGACCAGGGGAAACAATGTAAGCGCCTTGAGCAACTACGACTGTATGGATATGCACGCTAATATAATAATAATATAATATTAATAATATGATAATAAAATAATCCAGTGTTTCTTCTCTCTGGGAACAGCATATACTCACACCGAGCAGCCAAAACGTTTCCACAATCGGAACTCGACTGTACATGCAAACCGGAAGTTGCACCTCTGCATCTATCAATTTCTCCATGTACAGTTTTAAAGAAAGACCCCCTGCAGTACGTTCACGGTTAGTTGAAGTTAATTTCAAACTACAAAATTTAAATATATGAAATATAAGTCTCTATATAATTTCTTTACTTGTTCGAACTGACATTACAAAGATTATGTTTCTATTTTTGTCATAAATACCCATGTCAAGTGGCTGCCCGATTGAAGCTAGCATAGCGATCGCGATAGAGCCGTTTTAACTCATCTTATGACTTTAGTAATAATAATATAGAGCTGTTAATAATAAAAAATGAAACGGTTGTTCAATCTCGAGTTCTATGAAACATTTTTAACGTATATCTCCATGTAATTAATGAGAAATTAGACAAAATAGTGACTGTACGCATTAACGGTAGTCGCACACGCACTGTACGTACAGGTGCAAAAAGTAATATTCTCTGGACGGGGAGTTGGTTTGATAGGAATCATATTGAATAACTCATCATTAGCGTTACAATATTAATGGATTTACTTACTTTTCAGGCTAAATGAGCGTTTAATACATCATACTCCTGATGACAACGTTTCATTGTTACTACTGTGATTTGTCTTCGGACTATGTAAATGTGATTAAACAAATTCATTGATAACCATTCAACAGATGTCTTAAATACGCATTTTCATACTTGCATGCGGTTGGGGATGAAATACAGTCAACTATTGAGAATATGAATACAACACTCGGTTGAAACAGCTTTCGTGGACATTTTGATATCACATTTACATTTTCTTATCAAAAATTACATACTTTATTTCGACTCCCAAAGCACAATACACCCTGTAAAAAAGCTATAGCATCTAATGAACCCGCTTTCGGTGACGTAATCATTATGTGTGTAGGATTTACACCGCGTCTTAAGAATCGTAATTGCGTTCGATGGGTAGGTTGGTCGTAAAATTTTGCAAATGAATACAAGCAAAACAATCAAATTTCTTTACAGAATATTAAACTCTGAAAATGGGTCTTTAGAGCTCCCACAAAAGATTTTGGATTTCAACACAGGAAAAATAAAACTTCAATCAAAGAAATTCAAAACCTTATTCCAGCTGATCTTGTGAAAGATAACAAGGCCTATTCCCGATCGTAAGTATACAATAAATCAGTCCACAATTTGAAACGGCATGTACTTCCCACAAGGTGTCTGATGTAAATTTATTACCCAACATTATGACACAGATTTGCCTTAAAAGAGCGTACTTGTGACTATTTGGCGAAATGATTCAATGCAAAACAAAACTTATCAAGGGTTTCAACGTCAATTTCTAAAAAGAATCGATCCGTAAGGTAAACAAAATCATTTTAATTCCAGATTAAGTCAAAAGCTGTAGGTCTTGCATTTTTTAATTTCCATATTTCGTCATTCGGTATTTCAATAATAGCATACAACATAACTATTAGGGAATTAATGGCGCAGTTGTTGAATAGGACAAACAAACAATAATTCACCATTCATTTAAGCAATGGTACACTCAATATAAATGTTATTATTTGGTTATATGACCGGTTTCCAAATACCTATTAGAGGAATCATCCACTCTGTAAATGCGCAACTAACTGTACAGTCACGGCTGCAGACAATAGCAACTACCTTATGGCGTACAGTTTACTTTCAGTCAAATAATAGCTTGCAACAGTCGAAAATGCAGAGTCTGAGCTTTTACATAGTAAACTCCGAATTCAGTCTTCAACGAAAATAGCAATTAGCATCAATTAATTCATCTATATCACTGTAATTGAAAGGATATTACTTCCTCTAAAACTGTACATGGGCAAACGGGTAGTTGCATGTACAGCCGAGTACCCCCTGTGGTTTAAATTTCTGCAGGTTACAGGTTCTCCTTGACAAGGCAGGCCCGAATCATGTAACTCATGTAACGCTTGAATACTTTTTTTTTTTTTTTTTTTTTTTCCATATTTTTAATACAGGCAAATACATGAGTTGAAATGCTTATAACGAATCACATGTATACAAATACGTAATCCACAATTGGCTAGTTCACTAACTAAATAGGATAATTTCTAAATAATAAATGCAAGGTTGACCAATATTGAAAAAAGATTTATTCTGTTTCTGTAGATAAAAATATATATCTTGTTGAATTATAGTAACTTACAATTTCATTTTTAAGATATTCAAACTTTGGTGTAAAACCATTAATACTGCATTTGTAAATATACTGTTTGACTAATAAAATGATTGCATTTACAGGATTATTGTTCTTTCCTTTCATTCCCAATATGATGATTTTATTTGTAAATTCTAATTTGAGTTGAACCGAGTTTAACCACGATTCTATTTCTTTCCATAATCTAAAGATTGATTCACATTCCCATAACATATGCTTGATTGTTTCTGTTTCTCTTTGGCAAAATGGACAATACGGCGATGATATATATCCAATTCTATAAAGAAAATGTCTTGTTGGGAGTATATTATGAATACTTAAGATACATGTACTAAGATAAGAATGTAATCAAGCCAGTTCATGTATGATAAATCGAAAAATACACATTTTACATCTTCATTCAAGAATATCATATCAATGTGACTTGAATACGTTTCTGTATGTCCGAGGAAGCAGTAAACAATTTGATATTCACCATTATTTCCATGCCACTAATATTAAATGTGTAATCTAAGGATTCAAAATAAGATATCGTCACTGATTCCTATTCTCAACCTTGAATGAGTAATGCAATCAATTAATTTATTTGGGTAATGTTATTAGGAATAGGCTCAGTTATCCTATCTTCCAAATAATTTTATAAAAACAAATTTTAATCTTGAAAGTAGGCCTTTAAGTACTGAAATCCTTGAACAATCGTTTGTCTTAAAGTTTACAATCGCCGGTTCACAACTACCAACTTAAAAAAGAATCGTTAACATCTGAATTTTTCATTTTTTCAGAATATGACATATTTATTTGACGTTCAATGCGAAAACTGAGTTAATATATAAAAGCCAAAACATAATGTATTTTAGTATATATTTTTATCTAAAAGTGTACATATTTCATATCATATGCTTCCCTAAATCCCTTGGTAAAATATATGTTTGAAATTAAGGATGGTTGTGCTAGTATTCAAGAATTGATTATATTTAAATCACATAAATAACAAATTCTCTATTCTGTTTAGATTCTAAGTGTTAGTTTTTTGTTTGAGTTAATCTTGTGTATGCAAGTCATTTACGATATGAAATTAATGTTTTTCATACTTATCTGAGATATTGGTCTTAAATAGATAGTTTGGCATCAACTTATTGGACAGATTTGCTTTCAATATCTTAGACTATCCTATGTGTTTAGGATTGACTTTTAATACTGATATTTAATTTTTCAGTGATGGCCAAATATTTTGAGCATGATAGGGAGGAATAGAGTATCATCTCATACCTCTAAATTCAGTGAAATAATCCTTTGATTGAAGGAGAATTACTTTTGGTGCCTTCATCTCCTCTGAAAAATGCTTATTCTTTACACATTTTGTTTCATTTAAATTCAATACGTCAATTTTAGAGTAACTTCAAGTTAGCTTGAAATTGTGGTTGGTGCTGTCATAAAAGCATAAAACAAATAAATAGGCTTAAGAGCAAATACGGCATTATGAGATGGAATTTGTCAATTTTATCTTTGACACAGTTGAATTTGATGTAGTGCAGTGTAATTGTTATCATCATTGCATAGATATTCCTGTGATGAAATGAGATTAATTGATGTAAGTGAATTTAAATGCATTGTAAGGTTACGCCCGGAATATTAATTTTGTTGATATTGCATTAATTGTTTAAATGGTAACCAAAAGACAAGTAAGAGTTTTTGAGCACATTACTTGAACATGCAAATCTAAACTCGAACTATGTTTGAATGTCAGATTTTACTGAAAATGTTTTTTTTCTCTTTCAATTTTTGTTCTACATGTGTGTGGCAACATCGATAATCAGCAACTGTCCGAATGCTGCATGTACACATGTCCAAATACATTTCAACTACAAACCACGCAAGGGCGTAAGTCTTTAAAATGTTTTCTGAAAAGATATCCAAAACATTTCCTTGCAACGTTTCTGAAACATATAAGAATCTTAACAAAATTACGTTACAGAAAATTTTTCAAAACCGTTTCTGAAACCAAACAACTTTCAGAAACGTTATAGAAACAGTTTTGCTTTAGGTGAGAGTTTTATTTTCTTGTTAAATCCCTGAAACTGCAATCTATTCTAATACAATGCACGTAAGTGTTTATTTTTATTATTTACATTTTTTATAAAACATGTTATGCCTTAAAGGGGCAGTAGAATGTTTTATATATAAGTTGATGTCAGGTAAATCAAAAATAATGACCCAATTGAGAGACAATGTATCTAAACTATATAAGCAGTAGCCTACTAAATCAAATATTTATTGTAAAGTTTATCCATGCGATTCCCTTTTCTTACTCAAAATGAATGAAATGTGTTCAGACAAAATGACCGCCATTGGATTTTATGTGAATCTTCATTCTTTGTCCTTTGACTGTGGATTATTGGCTTGTGTAATGAGATTTGTGACACTGTCAGAATAATACATTTAGCATTAACTTACAATTATCAGTGAAAATGTAAAAATACAAAATTAAAAAAAAAAACCGATGCATTGCCCTTTAACCCATTTGAGGTGAGACGGCAACAAGAGGCAGCTGACCAACCACCATGGTGAGTCTGCATCATGCTTCATTTATATGCCTATTGTGACCATTGTCTGCAATGTTTACTAATATTAATAAAACAGTGTATGATTCACATTTGTCTATATGGTACGTTTCGTTTATGTTGAACAGAATTAATTTTTTCGTCAAATAGAACAAATGTATTGTGATCACAGGGAGCTGATTATATATATAGAGATATCCACTTGTCAGGGTTCTTTTCGAGAATTATGCTAATAAGATTATTAGTTCACAAATTTGAATAAAACAAAGAGAATAACTTTATTTGTTGAAATGTTAATAGATTACACATACATGTAAGCGAAATGAAACTCTTATTGTGATGTCCTTTCAGGAGGGAAATGATAGAGAATTCCGTCCGTCTTTTAAACGTAAAATTCACCAGCCTACTCGAAAATAAAGATTATATGAGGAAATGCATGTAAGTGACCATGTGATGTGGGGTCACTGGTGTCACATTGCTTCAAATGTACTTCAGTTAACACCCATATTGAATGAGAGAATGTGGCTGAATTATTTGACTTAAGGGTTTGATAGAGGAATGATATTATTCCATAATAAAACTTTAATGAACTGGAAGATGATAAATCAATTTCCTCTATGGAGAGTGTTCGCTGTGACGTACATGGTAATGCATTTTTGAAAGCTATTTATGAATTGATTATTATTATATTATTATTATAAACTACTATAATTATATTATAAACTGTGTATTACACACTACTCGCACTTTGACAGGGATCATTTCTTATTCTTTTGAGTACGACTAACACAACAAAGAAGTTGAGATTAAGAGATTAAGGATTACTTTGTTAAATAAGTTATGATTTCTTTGAAAGTGCAGCTTCGTTTCAAACCTTTAAAGACTAGTAAACAAATCAAAATTTCATTTGGACATGTGAAACTGGACGCGTTTAAGTCTACCATCTTTAGGTTGTGTCTACCGGGAACTATCGCCACATTATTAAACTTACAGTCGAGTGACCGTTTTACTGCCGCATTCATTGCAGGTCAAGCTAGGTCATCTGTATGACACATTTGTTGTGTGAAAATACATCTTACAATTGATACACTGTTTGAGAACTCATAAATGCGATTAAAACAATTCCGATATATGCCCTAAATGCCAAGAGACCGTATATATTTATCTACTAATCATCGAGGTAAGTAAAGATAATAATTTGTTAGTCATGATTTGTCTGGTTTATTTATACCTTTTTGTGAAAACTTTTGAGTAACAAAGTTTGCAATTTAAGTGTATCTAAAATGTGCAAGTTGTTTTACCCTTTGATTTAAAGTTTGTCCATATGTCAGAATATCAGAACTTTGTATTTGCAGTCATCAACATTAAAAATATACAAATGTATTTTTATATATTATATAGATATTATAAGATAAGTTAGATAAATTACGATCAGTTGCATATATAGTTGATACCATTTTTTGGCCAAAAAATCACGTTAATTCTGAATGTTGGGATAATTTTGCCTCAGCAGGCAAAGCTACCGGGTAGAACGCCAAAAACGTGCAGCACGTGCAAGTCAAGCTCTGACATAGCGGGTGAATCGTTGCAATCGTCAAATCTCCTGTCCGACTTTTAAAGGGACAGTCTTATCTGGGAAAGAAAATTCAAGACTACTTCTCAGTTTGTAATTATTTATGATTTTCCTGAATATTTCACACTTATTTGTGAATGTGTTAGTGGGGGTAAAATTTGAGTTGGTCTAGATTTAACAATTTGACACATAATAAATGCATCAGTGCGTTCTATTGAGTTTCGTTTATACAAAAATACCCTGATAGGACTCTCCCTTACTTGAATACCTGATTTAAAATGAGGAAGAATGTCAATGTATGGTGCAATTGATAATTTATCCCACCGATATGTAATACCGTAGGATATCGTCATTGCCCATCTGTCGTAAATAGTAGGTCTCAGGAGCATAATTCAAAACCATTTGATCCAACTCGCTGAAAATCGGTATGTGCTGAGTTGCAGTTGGAATTAAAACATCTTTCTATTTGTATTTTCGATGGTTTCTTGGGATTTCGTTTAGCAGAAACCTCAAAACTATTTGACCTACAATGTAGCTGATACCACAGATTAATGCAAGCTTTGCAAAAGAATTTTGCTAGAATACATAAGTTGTTAAAATACAAATGATATCGCTTCATTCTGAATGGTGTAAGACGATCAAAACGTTTACATATCTTCATTTGGTTACATTTATTAATAATCCATTTATCAAAAATAATCAAGGATCATGTTTCCCCTAAGGAAAGAAGTGTAGCTTTATTATTTGGTCATGAAAAACATCCCGTTTTTAACTGGTCTATAAGCCACGATCCATGTTTCGAATTCAAAATTTGTAAATGTCTTGTATTTCGAAAAGTGCAATTATATTGAGTGAAAGTGATTTCCAAAGAAATTATTGACCTTAAATTGACATCAGACATCAAAATATCATCGTTATACTATCAGGTGTTAACAGCTCTTTACCCCGCGACGTGCAGTTCTCAGAAATATGAGTATGTATGAAAAACAAACGAAAGGGCTAATGTGTAACTCTAGATATTAAAGAGCATATGGAGCACAACATACGGTTTATTATTATACAGGTTTGACTTACTTTGATTGCTATGATTACTTTGATGGAAATGTCGAGAACAATTCTAAGATTCTTTAAGTCACATAGTGTGACACTGAAAGGGGCAGTAGCACGTTTTTTGATAATTTCTTATTTTGAAATGTCCACTGATAATTGTGAGTTAATGCTAAATGTATTATAATGACAGTGTCAAACATTTCATAACACTAGCCAATCATCCATAGTCAGAGGACAAAGTATGAAGATTCACATAAAATCCACTGGCGGCCATTTTGTGTGAACACCTTTAATTCATTTTGTGTAAGAAAAAGGAATCGCATGACTTAACTTTACATAATATATTTGCATTATTACTGCTCCATTTAGTTTAGGCACCTTGTTTTTTCAATCTCTAATTTTCATTTTCCTGACATCACTTTATAGTCCCCCTAAGAACGTGCTACTGCCCCTTTAAGACAATGATAAATGACTACTGATTTACGTTATAAACTATTCCTCTAAAGGGGACAAAACTTTCCTCTACTTTCATCCAGCCTTACACTTAAGCGTTAATGCTTATGGTAGTTGTAAATGGTAAGTCCTGCTTATAAGTACCTGCTAAGATAAACCGGTCATATTGATTTCAAGATATCATTACTGCAGGGAAAGCCTATGGTCCAGGAATTAAACACTCGAATGTTTTAATGTTTATCGTCCAACCTGCGTTGATTGAATGGAAGCTGCCTTTTTCAAGTAAAAGAATATCAATTGAAGCATTATTGAATACTATTATTTATATTTAGTGATTCAATATTTTTGTTAGGAAAATACTCGTGATACACAGTTATGGAAAGAAGCCAACACGCTCTTTATTCATGTAAGTGAGTGTGTGAATGTATGTCGATAGATTTACTGTATAGATAAGGTATGATAACAGTAGCAAGTTGACCTAGATAAAGACAAATTGTGATAACAACCGATACGATCATGTGACAATCAACATCACGAGATATTTTGGGGCGGATTCCAGTTCGACCTGGTAAGGTCAGTACGAATTTAGGAAAAGAGGATATTTTACTCAGTATGTTGGGAAGGACTGTTCTGAAGTCCAAATATTTATGTTTATATTTTTTGCAAGATACATGTATATACGGTTTACCATGCCTTCATAAAATGGATGTAAAATTCCATCTGTTAGTCAAATGATAAAATATGCTTTAAGGAATTTGTTATTGCTTTTTTGGGGGTTGACAAAAACACTTCATATTTAGGTCCAATTTCTAAGTCATATTCTAATCATTATCTTACTGACTGTAATGAATACCTAAGCAATTGAATATAAAGATATGACAATAGTTGACAAAACGGTATTTGAAAATAACCCTGTCAAGTAATATAAATTCAATAAAATAATACGAAAGATAAACTAATCATATCATTGACTATAACATAACAGAAAAGAAATAGATAATGAATATTCTTAACAGCTTGCATTTCACTTAAATTTACATAAGTTCACGAAAATATCTCAGAATTAATTATTGATAATTTAAAACATTATGAGTGATTACAATTAGCAGTTTTGTTATACAGATGAAATCGACACTCATAAAAATCCTCATTCAGTCAGTTGCCAGCTAATGTACAGGACTGTGGACTTTCATCAAATATCTGTCTGCCTGTCCGTATGTCGCAAGTGTTCTTCAGGGGTTACGCACCAACTCAAGGTGTACATTTACTGCTTAAGAAATTTCAACATTCAAGTTGCTATTAAGGAGAAAAATCCATTTTGTTTTTGTTAATTTAGGGGTTGTATGCTGTGCTTGCTCTACGCCTCAATCTAATTTCAAATCGAGCTTGGCTTCTTAGACATTAATCATAAATTATATAAGAATATAAAGTGATACTATTTATCATAAGCTAAAGTCATGTTGTCATTTTGTGATTGCGGGATGATTTAAAATGTTTTTATTGTGATTGGGTTGATCTGGCTTCAGCCCCTTGACACTATATCATCACAATCACTGTATGATCGATCAATAAGCCGTCTTGCAGCCATACTGCTACCGTACTGATGTAAAATTAACCCTTTAAATGCTCAACTATAGCCAGCACGAATACTATAAGAAAGAGATACAATCTTTACACGTTATGGTATCAGAGTGCACGTTTCAAGGGCAAAGCATGAATGCAATGTAATGCATGGAGCATTATGTAATGAAATGCATATTGATATCCATAGTCTTACCTACTTTCCTCATTTTAGATAAATGTAAGATAGTAAAAAAAGTTATGTATGGTTGACGACTAGTGTATAGCTGATAAGGGATAGTTTTGTTCCAATTTGAAGTCTTAATCCGTCTTTGCAACTGTACCGTCCATTAACTACGCCTTGATTTCACTCCAATTATCACTGACATAACTACAAATGTACAATCGAAAATATTTTCATATCGTATCTTAAATATTTTAATGTCCATACAGAAAGTGAAGTGATCGAGTAATTTCTCACGGATGGGATCTAAGCGATGAATGTAGAAAAACATTATTTTGTAAAAGTGATATGATGATAGCATTAAGTTTGATATTCCTCCTGCATTTCGTTTATTATAACTCAACATTCTCTACAGCAATAAATGTATGTCTTGACCAATGGGTAACATTCTGTATGCACAAGTTATACATGAAATCCATATTTGACCAAAAAAATACCCGACAGAACTCTGGCAATTAACGATGTTAAGCGGACATATTGTCAAATTTAATGAATATGGTATCTGCTTTAAGACGAACACAAAACAAGATTACAAAGCAAATGAAGTGTGATTTTTTTCAGCATTTAGTTATAGTGATAGTAAATTATTGACTTTTATCAATTCAAACTGTGTCATAAAACACACACAGAATGAAATATCTATTCAGAAGGAAATCTAAAAATAAATTAGGCATTTTTTCAGGAATGCAGTACGATTTGTTTCAATTAGTCAACCTCCCTGTGTAATATATGCCTAGTCTACAAGTAAAAGAAGTAAAGAGTTTAAGCTAAGGCATTGATTATTCTAAATAAGTCAAAAACCATTGAACCATTTCTGGTATTTTGTCCGTAAGGGTCAAAGGCGACGCCCACCATATATTCCGCAATGAAGTGTATTTTTTATGACATAACACAATAAAGAGTTTTTTTAACGACATAACGAAATAATTGTTCCTTACATCAATAACAATTTCTGCGGTGAACTTTGTCTCGTGTTTTAACTGTTATAGTTCAATGTAGAAAGTGAATTTTGAAGTAAAGCAATCAATTCAAATGGATAGTGCTTTCAGTTTTCAGTTTAACAAACTTCTTCGAAACATAATTGAACAATTGAGACACCATCATCCTGTACAACTATGACGTCGTTATATTCCTACTCACAATAGAAGCACCTGTAGGAATATCTACGAAGCTTTTAGCTTTAGAATGTAAGCTTCTTTAAATAATTGATAAATCTTCTTACTTATAGCATATTTTCATCAACATAATACTATAATAGTGGATGAAATGAAAACTGCACCTTTCTGCACGAAGTTAAAGCATTTATACACGATACGAATGTTTGGATGATTAATCTAAGATCTGAGATGCGTACGTAATTTCAACTTCAATTCCGAATGTATTTTGTCGTTACAACCAGAGAATATTATTATACAAACAACACTTATGCTGTACAGTATTGTGTGATGTTCTTGCAGAAAATAAATTATATAAAATAAAACTTAAATTATGGCTAGAACTAGTTTCCGTAATACATGACGTTACACCAAATCTATTGTGAATAGTTGATGCAGCATCCTGATGGCTAGGGGTGAAGGGTAAAACCAACGGAACATTATATGTACCACAATGCTTGTTTGATTCGCTAACAGTCAGTTACTAGTATCTAGGTAGTGACCATTTGATGACTCTCTTGAACATACCATCAGCGGTCTTATCACTGATACAAATGTATGCCAGATTAGAATTAACTATAGTACTCAAACGTTTCTAAGGAACAATTGAGAACGTGAGTGAGATATTGTTAAGCGCCTCTTGGGCAGAAATTGAATATAATTGTCTAAAAAGATCCTACTTCAGTGTTCCTGAAACCGTTTTCAGTAGTTTATAAAAGACGAATTCATCATCACAAGTACAAGCATTGACCTTAAATGGGCATTATGGTTGAAATATTATATTACATTTTAACGCCTTTTGTGTTACAATCCACCGCACCTTTTAGTAACATTTTACCGCGTCAACCTATAACTTTCTACCACACCAATCTGTATTACATATTACCGCATTTTTATTACAATTTACCGCAGTGTTACATGTTACCGCGTTTTTATTACAATTTACCGCAGTTATTACATGTTACCGCGTTTATTACATCTTACATCCTCTCATACATATTGTCTCAGGCTTACCATTTCCTTGATGAAGATTAACATTTCCAGTAATAAGACTTTGTCAATATAGTTGAAATAGCTATAGCAAAACATGCTTGCCGAAATTTATGTGTGAACATATTTTAATAATTTGAGTCAGAAAAATTCATAGTGCAGCTTACCCGTTCAAAATGTGGTCGTATTAAACTGAATTCCAAAAGAAACTTTTCAATTTTAAAACTGAAATTTCGAAAACGATCTCATATTTACATTTTCATTTAAGTTGGCAATGACGTAGTTGAAACCCACACTTTCAAGTTTAAAACTTTTGATTGAGCATATTCATGCATTTTTGCAGAATTGACAAATTGTCATAATAACGTTACGTTTCCGCTGGTACTTAGTCACGTGACGAAAACGTTTAATAACTGTCCACAATTAATGTTTGTCACTTCAATAGTGAAAAAACACCTTAAAAATCAGTAAACAGTATAGCAAAAATATCGCGAATCCCCTCTGAAATTGACAAAATTGATCAAAAACAGCCCTTTTCACAAGAATCGGTAGTGTTCCTTCATGGTAACTTGATCCGGCTAAACAAAGTAGAGAGGTTTGGAGAATGGCTGATAACCTTGAAACACAAAAAATAGTTGTTTGTTTCACTGCAAGAGAGCCGATATCTGTGACGTTAGACCACCGCCAACGTTGTCTCTTAGTGATGTCAGAGATAGCAAACATCAAAGGTCGGCATGTTCTTATGTTCTCGTGCTCTTTCTGAACTTGGACAGATCTATTCAGAGCTCATCAACTGTTAAGTTGATAACAGGATTTAATTGCGATTGTTGAGCACTTAAGGCTGGTTACCATTTGTACGACTCAAAGATGTGTCAATTTGACAAGTAAGACTTGTGTCCACTCATTTCCATTAATGGAAAAACGAAATGTGAAGTTGAACATGCTGACAGAAGACGTGTTTGACCTTTTTTGTTATTCATGACAATTTGGAAGTTATAACACAGGGCTGCTCAAACCTGGTACTAAAGTAGCACATTTTAGTACTTTAACAAATTATTATGAAAACATACTTTCAACGAAAGTCTGACCAACAAAAATTGTGACCCCTGCACACTTCAGATCAAATAAGTGCAAAACAGGTTGTGTTGATTCATGAACGATCTCTGTTTGGTCACAGTGTAGGTCGGTGAGGGTCTGTACCTATGTACTTTACATGCGCTTATATCCATTACCAATAAAACATTTATGCTTTTGTGTAGCACTGAGTGATTTGTTACTAAGTAAGTATTTGAGGGTCTTGGCGGGTGTCGACTGTACGACTTCAATTGCAAAGTGCTTTATTTTTCATTCAATCCAAGTTAAGGACCAAGGAAGATAATATTATGTTTACGGGTATAATGTTACATGTCTCGAAGCTGAGTGTTTAGTAGTAAAGAGGGTTAATTGTCCATGGTATTGTAAATTTTATATTCAAATTCAAATAAAGGGTGGATTTTCATTTCGTCTTTAGGAACATACTGACCCCCCACCCACCCCCCCCCCCCCCCCCTCCCTTGCAAAGAAACGCGTATTTCCTGTTGATTTCAATCTTATGTTAACTTTATTGAAAGCCCTAATTATATGCGGTTTAATCAATATTTTGTATTTCTTTCCAATTGAGTAGTATATAATGAAACATAACTTAAGTTATTCGATAATAGGTTAAAATATATTGCGTTTGAATTTTTTATATATCTATATATGAAGTATATACACAATCTTATTAGGAGATGTTATCAAGACACTGTTATGTATATAGAAGATTTATTGAGTACAACTCTGTTTACTCTTAGATACATTTTGAAAAATCCTTAATTTTCATTGTACAAAAATGATTTTTTTTCTTAAACTTATCCCATTCACTAACTGACAATATACGATTTATAAAAAGAACATCACTTGGTTAAAAGTCTTATGATACAATGAACCGACTTGCTTTAGAGTACAAGACAATTGTGAAAGTCAAACTTGTGAATAAAGATATAATCCCACTATGATGTACCGGATATAGTTTGTTCATTGATTACTATCATGTTTATCTCTTTGAGTGAGGTAAGTAACAAAATCATTTTGCCAAACTTAAAAAGTTGAAATCTCTGAGAGCTCAGATACGAATACTGTACTACACGCAACAAGTTATCAACACTAGCGTATTCGAACATAAAATAGTAGTGAGTGGATATCAAAATTCCAGATCAGTGTTAGATGTTACTCTGTTGTTTAAGTTGTCTAGAAAGGAGTTCTTGAAACTCAAGGGTAGGGTTTGCGCAAAGCTCATTATAAGCCTCTTATTACCTTAAAAGGGCAGTGCAAGTGTTTAAGGGAAAAATAAGGTGATGTCAGGAAAATGAAAATAAATGGTTCCAATTGAAAGACAATGCATTTTAACTAAATGAAGCAATAACAATTCAAATATATAATGTAAAGTTAACCAATGCAATTCATGTTTCTTACACAAAATGAATTAAAGTTATTCACATTGAACTTTATGTGAATCTTTATAATTTGTTCTCTGACTATGGATGATTGGTATGTGTGATGATATTTTTGACACTATCAAATAATACACTTAAGCATTAACGTTTAATTATGCATATTCATTCCAAAATGCATGCATATTCATTCTAAAATGCAAAAAAAAGCAAATTAGGTCAAATATGTTAATTTTGAAATAGTAACTAAACATTTAATTACTGCATCATTTGAGTATCAATAATCTATGACTATTTACACAATGATATTAACTGTTGAATTCCATATGATTCATTCACAGGTATTTACTAAACATCTAAATGAATAAATTTCTGCAATCTTTCCAATGAAGACACAAACGTGCAAGCTAGTTAATTCAAAATACATAATTTTACCCTCTTATCTCAATTTAAAATTTGTCTATCACTATATTGATGTTTCAGATTCACATGTCACACTAGGATATTTAGAAATTGGTCTTATAGAAATTAAATACTACCAACATTATGTTCACTGTTGGTCATAATTTCTGTTAACTGTCATAAATAAGAAATAAGCAAATACAAAAGATTATCATTATACTTTTTATTCTAAATAAATGGATACAAAATTCCTTTTTGTTTTTTGGATCTCAATGATGAGTTTGATCATTTATGAACCAAAAGAAAACGTATAAACGACCGAAATTCTCCTTTTTTTGCAAATAAACACAATATTTTACAAACATATAACTTCAAAATTGTCAATCATGACACACGTTCATGCCTTTCTTTATCTCAATACATCAATTGATAAGAATATGACCTCCTGTTCGGAGTTTAGAAGTTGTGAGCCAGATAAAACTAAGAACGGGTTTCTAACAGTGTTTTTTTTTGCAAAAAAAATCAACTTTTAAAAATGTATTTTCAAAAATAGTAAATCATGACAAACCTTTATACGCTTATGTATCTCTTTATCAATTTTGATCGAAATTTGATCATTTGTTTAGAATCCGGACAGGACTGGTATCAGCTTTCCAGCAGTTTTTGCCAAAAAATGTAAAAAATATCTATGTTCAGAATTGATACTCATGACACACTTTCATATGATCATGTATCTCAATATCAAATTTGATCAAAATGTGATGATTGGTTTAGAAGTTGTAAGCCGGACAAGACTGGTAACAGTTTTCTTACATATTTACCGTTTTTTCTCGAAAATATCAATATGGTATGTAGATATTCAAAAAAGCGTTACATGTTTCTGTATGTCCACTATGAATTAAAATTGACACTGTTGATAAGTTAAAAGGTATGAGCCAGACATGGACGGACAGACAGTGCCAATTGTAATACGTAAGATGTTCCTAATATGCCACAGTATACATACTGTGAACAAAAACAGCCTGGAAGGACTGTTAAACATATTGCAGCGGTGATTTTGTAATGAAATCTTTAAAGGGGCTGTAGCACGTTTTTTGATAATTTTATTCTTAAATGTTTAACTGATAATTGTAAGTTAACGCTAAATGTATTATCTTGACAGCATCAAAAATCCCATTACACAAGCCAATCATCCATAATCAGAGGACAAGTTATGAAGAGTCACATAAAATCTATTGGCGGCCAACACCTTCAATTCATTTTGTGTAAGAAAAAGGAATTGCATGGCTGAATTTTACGGTACATATTTGAATTATTACTGCCCCATTTCGTTTTAATACACTGTCTTTCAATTGGAACCATTAATTTTAATTTTCCTGACATCACCTGATATTCCCCCTTAAAACGTGCTACTACCTCTGTGAAGTGTGTTAATCCAATCAAATGATTTATTTAAAACACAAGAGTTCAAATTTGTCTTACAAAAAAAGGAGTGGGAGTTCTTCTGCCATAAGTGTATTTACACTATTGGATTTTTCCCCATATAAACACTTCCAAACTGCATGTCCTCTTCATCCAGAGGAAAGTAATCATCTGTTATTTTGGCACATCATCTAAATGCTGTCTGGGAGGGATAACGCAGTGGTTAGCGCGTTTGGCTTCGAATCAGGAGGCCCGTTGTTCAAATCCCCACAGGGGCTCGGCAACTTTGTCTGCAGTAGAGAACTGTTCTACATGCAGTCAGGTTCGGGTGCAATGCACCACTGAATTTCAGTGCAGTACCACCCATGGTTGCTAGTTCCAGCCGATGCTCGCAAGTTTCACCGCAATGTATATTGTTGCAGACTTTCTCCCTGCAATAATACTGGCAGGCGCGATATAAGTGAAATACTCTTGAAAGTGGCGATAAACACCACATCACCTCACCTCACCTAAATGCTGCCTGCGTTCTCAATCATATTGTACACAGTGACAATGTCGCTTTCTCGAAAAGCCTATGTCGTTTTCATCATGGAGTGCACGTGCAAAGCATAATCCACGCGCGGTTGCTCCTACCGTTATTTTCTCCTTAATTGCTGCTCAATCGATAGATTTTGAAAACATAAAAGTCCCAATAACTCTACAGCATTTATTACAGAATATTTGGTAGCGTCTGAAAGCATGAAGAGGTTCACTCTGTGGTAAAGACAAATAGTTCATCGAATTTTTCACAATGTACGAATGATATTTTCAGAAATATGTTTTGTTTATATATGTCGTTGTATATTTGTCGTGGTGTAAGTAATTTTTATTACTCGTCCGTGTAAGCTACCGCAGTGTAATATTTATACGACAATATAAGATAGCCACAGTATTAACACAATTGCGGACAATGGGACCGAGGATGTGCATTATTTGACGATACAACCATGCGCGAGATTAATGACGTCATTTCAGTTATTAGAACGTTACTTATCAAATGACGTCATAATGGCCAAGTCAATGGCCATTGATCAAACTAGAGGGGGCTTCGTGGCTGACTCGGCGTTCGTCGATTCGAAACCAAATCACATGTCATTGACATTGAGAATAGACATTTTCTGCAAATATTTAATTGTATATATTCAATAACTAAAATGCATTTTGATTGTTCAATTCATTGGATTTTGTTATTATTTGAGCGCCAATACCTTTACATAATGATGGTCTCGTCCAATGCTACTGAATTTGATCTAAGAAGTGAGGCATCATTATTTTCAAAAATATATTTTTTAAAATAACCACAATTTTCAACTGATTTTATATAAAATGCGAGTAATTGTTAAGGATATCTCATATAAAAAATAGAAAACTCGTTGTTGTGCATCTATCGTTGAATAAAACATAGCAGAGAGCATAAAACACTCAGGGCTGTGCTTTCGCTCGTTTATACAAAATCATTAACTCGTTTAATAAAAATAGTATTAAATGGAAGGTCGTTTAGTTAAGAAGAAGAAAGAAGAAAAATATTTTATTTATGTGTCACGTGGTACATGGTCTGATTCGGACGTTGTAAAAAACATGTTAAAAAAGGCCAAAAGGCCTATAAGACACAAAAATGTCTAAAATGAGTCACATTTATATATATATAATAACATATAACAATATACATAACAATACAAACAAATACAAGAGTTTTTGTGGTTTATGTGATTTTATATTAAATGGTATTATTTAAGCAAATGGCATGCTTACGTCTATTATACATTTTTATTAATAGAGCGGCAAGAGGCTTAACAAACCTCTCATTAGTAATAAGAATACAAACTGAGCTGTCGAGGACAATTGTGTGAATAAAGGATTGACGCAGGAAATATCCTGCCATACAGTATACCTTTGATCATTATATAAGTCACAATCAACAAGAAAATGTATCTCATCTTCAAGTACATTGTTTCTGCAAAACTTACAAATCCTATTTTCTAAAGGCGTTTTGGGGCGGGTATACCTGCCGACTTCTATCTCCAGGGGTAATGTGCCGCAGCGCATCTTACTCAGTACACTACGTTGAGATCTTGTTAACGAAGTAATAACATGAAATTCTGGTGTCAAAAGTTTCTTAAATAATCTATAAGTACGTAATTTATTACCATTTTGTTGACCTTTATCGTTAAATAAATCATTGTACCAATGTTGGCTATCAAGGGACCTCATCCAAATTCTGATATAGGAAAAGTCAATTGCTGAAATATTATTTAGATCGAAAGGCAGATTAATATTATCAAAAAGTTTCATGACTGTATTATTCCATGATTTTGGGTATTGGCCCGACCATCTAAATATCAAACTTGGTAATCTAGAACAATCCATTTTTTGAAGCCTGCTCCAAAACGACAAAATTTAGATTTTTTGATTTGTAAAAGGCAAAACCCAGCCCATCTCTCCACGTACAGCCGAATTTGGAGTTTTACAACCGACACCAAGGAAGAATCTACACGCCCGATTCTGGACAGAATTGATAATATTAAGGAGGTTGGATACCTTTGTTACTGCACATGCGCAACAGTCAGATTGTGCTATTTTAAAGTTTATGCTGTTTGGTTTATTTTTCACTGAAAGTGTGAGATAAAAAATATTTAAAAAAATAATGATTTAGTTTAATAAATAACAATGACTATGTTATATTTGTGAACATAAGTATTTGTTTTATGATAAAATTTATTTCACTAATTAACCTTAAGTTCTAATGAAAATTTCTAAAAAGGGTAATGTTGACAATGAAGAGTTATCTCCCCTGGATGTTAATTTTCATTGATGTGGCTAAATTGAATGTGAATATCTCTGTTATCTCCTGGTGACATATTTTTTTTTCTTTATGATCTTATTATAGTGTGTATTAACTACAAAATATATAATTTTCAAAAAAATCTTAATACAAGAAATCAATTTTGTTCATAAAAGAATAATATAATCATAGAAAAAAAAAGGTTATTTGTATGAATTTACTTCATATTATTTTCAAGTTCCTTTTTTCTGACTTAGTTTATTTCCATACTGCAATGTCTTAATAGAAAAACATTTAAATAACAATTTTATTCAAATGCTATCTTGAAAAGGAGTTTTTAAATTATTGTATTTTTATCTTTGGGTGCCCTAAGGGATGGGCAATTTTTCGAACCAAAACTGTGACATGGTATTTTTATGACACAATTTGATTCTAGACATATTTTTCAACAAAATAAGACCAAATTTAGCTATTTCTTAATACCTCGATATTTTGTATCCAACCTCCTTAAACTGCCTAGTACCCCATATTGCTGCCCCGTATGAAAAAATAGGTAGAACCAAATGTTTATACTAAAGTATTATAAACCTCGAAGGAAAATCCTCCGACAGCTTTAAATTTGCAAATAATACTACCCAGTGCACGACTTGCAGATTTAGCAATTTCTCTAGCTGTGAATTTTAAATCCAAAAATTCCTGAAACCAAACCCCCAAATATGTGTATGCATGAGAGTATTCAATATTATTACTGCCAATAATAAAATTAGATACTGAACGTTTAACAGAGAGAGGGCGATAATGGACTACCTTAGTTTTACTTATATTGACAGAGAGCTTCGCATCGCTTCTTCTTCTTCTTCTTCTTCTTCTATCTTAACGGTGGGAACATACTTGGCTAGATGTATCTCTCTCTCACTTTTGGTAAAACGTTTAGGTGTATTACATGTTGAAAAAATTGTCCCATAATTATTAGCAGCCCCGTCTAAGGACGGGGCTGCTATCAGTTTTTGTGAAGTTTCCATCGCCGCCGCCGCCGCACTCGTACTACTAGCTATAACTTTTTTCCACTAAGCTTTCCAGAACTCTTATTAATACCTTACTACTCATACCTCGGGGGAACGATTTTGACATGTTCACTTTCAAGGTCAAAGGTCAAGGTCACGAGATACGTATTCACTCCAAGAATTCCTTGTAAACGCGAAAACTTGAAAAGTTTTTGTGCTATGAAGCTCTAACTTGGTATATATCATCCTTGGAAAAGTAAAATGTTTTGAAAAGGTTTTGGCTACAATCCGTCAAAGGTCAAGGTCACAGCAAGGTCATGACGTAAGCATGTTTTAGCGAAAATGCTTTATTTTAACTATGAACACTTTTAATCAATACATGATTGTTATACTCAATAAAAAGTGTTCAATGATTGTGTGACCTTGAAGGTCAAAGGTCAAGGTCATGAGATATGAGTTATTACAAAATGCACTAAATTTGGGTATAACTTTATCCCTTTTAGCTTTTCAGAACTCATTAACATGTCTAGATGTTAATACTTCCAGGGAATCATTATGACATGTTCACTTTCAAGGTCAAAGGTCAAGGTCACGAGATACGTATTCACTCTAAGAATTCCTTGTAAACGCGATAAATTGAAAAGTTTTTGTGCTATGAAGCTCTGACTTGGGATATATCATCCTTGGAAAAGTAAATTTTTTTGAAAAGGTTTCGGCTACAATCTGTCAAAGGTCAAGGTCACAGCAAGGTCATGACTTAAGCATGGTGTAGCGAAAATGCTTAATTTTAACTATGATCACTTTTAATCAATACATGATTGTTATACTCAATAAAAAGTGTACAATGATTGTGTGACCTTGAAGGTCAAAGGTCAAGGTCATGAGATATGAGATATTGCAATTCCTTGTAAACACAATAACTTGAAAAAATTTTGTGCTATGAAGTTTAGATTTTGTAGATATTATCTCTTGAGAAGTACAAAATTTTCAGAAAGTTTTGGGTACGAACTGTCGAAGGTGAAGGTCACAGCAAGGTCAACATATATGGAGAAAATGGATTAATTTAATTTTTAACACTTGATTTCATTACAATGATGTTATACTCAATGAAATGTGTTCATTGATTGTGTGACCTTGAGTGTCAAAGGTCAAGGTCATGAGAAAATTCCCAATTTGGTGAGGCCTGTAAAAGGCGGAACAGGGTAAGGCGAAACCCCAAGTTCCGGGGCTGCTCTGCTTTTGCGGTATCCCGCAAACGCTAATCTAGTTCATTTGGGTATGCAATAGTTATACTTCAGGGCAGTACTCCCGAAAAAATTCTTCCTGGCGATTGGTTGCTAAATCTCAACTTTTTTTCAGTCAGTTTTTATAATCCTCCCTCCCTAACTATTAGTTTACAGGAGAGCAAAACGTGCCTTTTTACACCTTAGTATGTTTAAGTAAATTCAAAGTATATGTCTCTCATATAGGCAATATTATGTAAACGACCTGCAATATATTTACTTAGCGTAATATATTTATAATATATTTTCAATTTATGTCGATGTGATCTCTCCAAGATGCTACATGTATTTAAAAGAAAAAACAGCTTCGCTTTAATGGTTTATGAATGATGACTATAAAATATTAATTTGGAAATGTGAACACAAAGCACACAAAAAGCGCTAACAACCATAATGGTATTCTGAAATACAAAAAAAAAAGGTAGCTATTAAAATTGTTTCTTTACATACATTTTGTATGAATGCAGCATATACATATCAATAAAATAATCAATAATACATAATAGATAACATAATATCACTTCACAATTCATTAAGACGCTTGTCTTTAAAATATACAAAACAAATGATTAATGCCAATCGTTAAAGTATCAGGTCATTTGTTAATGTGATCGAAGTACACTGAATCATAATAGGTTCTCCTTTAAAACAGTGTAACATAGCACACTCATACAGAGCCTCATATTTAGTCACGTGACCAGTCGCCAGCTCGGCAGACGGCAAGGCGAGTCGGCCATACTGTGGGAGAATCCAGTTTTGCTGTCAACATGTCCTGACTGTAATCTTTGCATGAAGGTGAGTTATTTTGAGTCTTATTGTTCTCGTAAAATCGTTTCACATTGTACGGTCATGGTTGATATGGCACCATGAGACAGACAGATAGGATTATTTCTCAGATCAATGAATGTTACATTGGTCACTTCCTACTTTCGGTTTGAGATCTGTCATAAAGCGAGATATTAAACCAAGTGTGCCCCTAATCAAATAGAATCGTTGTGAATTACATCTTTACTCTTATTCAACAGGCAAATTTACTCATACCCTTGTTTCGCTGATAACGTGAGTAACCCGACTCGCTAAGTGTACATAACAACCTGTTGAGGGTCTATACGAGTGTCCACTGTACACGCTTTATACACAGACTACCTAAAAGCTAGTTATGCAGCGTAATAGACATTGGATACGTTCACAAAACTACCAAGGAGGTATATCTCGATATGATATGTTTATTCATGTACGATCAATGATCGAGTGTTACAGTGTAGGTTGGTGAGGGTCTGTACCTCTGTCTTCTAGATGCGCTTATATTCATTGTCAATTAACCAGTTATGTACAGTACGGGTTCAATGCGAAAGGTCTTCGTAGTCTTGTATGTAGTACAGAGTGATTTGTTGCTATTTTAGTATTTGAGGGTTTTAACGTGTTTCTGCTGTATACACTCATTTGCAAAGTGCTTATTTTCATTTAATCGGAGTTCGGCACCTAGGAAAATGTTTTACAGGTATAATGCCACAAAGCCTGAAGCCAGGGATTTTGTCACAAACTGGTTAAGTATTCATGGTATTGTAAATGTTTAATTCAAATAAAATGTGGATTTCATTCCGAAAGAATTTTTAGAAACATACTGATCACTTCTCTGCAAAAAAGTACAAACACAGGGCCGTTAACCCCTGAATCCGTTTACCGGATCCCCTGCCTTATTCTCCGGATTCATGCTAAAATGGTGTACTGGGATACGGTGCCGTATACCTCGCCGGATCCTAGATCCTGACGGACACCGCCGGATTTTCGTCCGGATCCTATGTAAATAAGAATACCAGGATCCGGCACCAGATCCCTCTCCGGATCCTAGATCCGGACGGACACCCCCGTATTCTCTTCCGGATCCTAAGGAGATTAGAATACTGGGATATGGTGCCGGATACCTCACCGGATCCTAACCTAGTGGTAGGAGTAGACAATTATGTAAGAATGAAAGGTTTATCATCAATTTGGTTCATTCTTTACCTGATCCAGACCTTCAGTTTAAAAACTCACCTTTCAAATAGTGAACATGAATTATCTGATGATTTTGAGAAATGGATTGAATCAATTAATTGATAACTCTATCTTTCTTAATCACAATATTGTACAAAATATTGTTTGAGATATTGTTTTAAATAATACATTGAAATCATAACAAATAGATTTTCAAGTTCCATGTGTCCATGTGTCATGCTTAGTGACAAAAAAAGTCATGACATAGAGCTACAGTTTTCAAACAGATATTTTGAACAAATAAGCATGATAAATGATCTCACTGACTTAGAATGCCAAGATTCAACCAGTTAAGCATACTGCCCAGCTCATTCAAGGATGAATGCAGACCACTTGACTGCCTCCTAGACACAATAAGTGTATTGTTCCACCTGCTAGGTATTTGTGCAATAAAACTAATGAATGTGAGTTGAATATCTTGATCCATTAACAGCTCATTGTCTCAATTTTATGTCTCTCTATCACTATCAAGGAACAGAGATATATGTATGTGTGTGTGTTGGTGTTTGTAGTTTTGTATTAAGTATGTACTTCTCTAAGTATGTACTTTGTGAAGTAGTTATTTTTGTATGAATGTATTCAGAGACCGCAAATATTCTGCCTATCATGCTTGAATACACATTACACACCTGATGTGCCGATCTCATTAACAGGCCTCATTAACCATATCACTAATTGCAATTAGGCGACAAGTGTTTATTGCAGTAGCATAGGAGATGGGGTAAAGGGATGAGGGATAAGGTTAGTGTAAAGCAACACTTAAACTTAAACAGACATATATATATGCATGTGTGTGTGTTGGTGTGTGTAGTTTTGTACTAAGTATGTACTTCTCTAAGTATGTACTTTGCAAAGTATTTATTTTTGTATGAATGTATTCAGAGACCGCAAATATTCTGCCTATCATGCTTGAATACACATAACACACCTGATGTGTCGATCTCATTAACAGGCCTCATTAACCATATCACTAATTGCAATTAGGCGACAAGTGTTTATTGCAGTAGCATAGGGGATGGGGTAAAGGGATGAGGGATAAGGTTAGTGTAAAGCAACACTTAAACTTAAACAGACATATATATATGTATGTGTGTGTGTTGGTGTGTGTAGTTTTGTATTAAGTATGTACTTCTCTAAGTATGTACTTTGCAAAGTATTTATTTTTGTATGAATGTATTCAGAGACCGCAAATATTCTGCCTATCATGCTTGAATACACATTACACACCTGATGTGTCCATCTCATTAACAGGCCTCATTAACCATATCACTAAAAAATCTTAATACAAGAAATCAATTTTGTTCATAAAAGAATAATATAATCATAGAAAAAAAAAGGTTATTTGTATGAATTTACTTCATATTATTTTCAAGTTCCTTTTTTCTGACTTAGTTTATTTCCATACTGCAATGTCTTAATAGAAAAACATTTAAATAACAATTTTATTCAAATGCTATCTTGAAAAGGAGTTTTTAAATTATTGTATTTTTATCTTTGGGTGCCCTAAGGGATGGGCAATTTTTCGAACCAAAACTGTGACATGGTATTTTTATGACACAATTTGATTCTAGACATATTTTTCAACAAAATAAGACCAAATTTAGCTATTTCTTAATACCTCGATATTTTGTATCCAACCTCCTTAAACTGCCTAGTACCCCATATTGCTGCCCCGTATGAAAAAATAGGTAGAACCAAATGTTTATACTAAAGTATTATAAACCTCGAAGGAAAATCCTCCGACAGCTTTAAATTTGCAAATAATACTACCCAGTGCACGACTTGCAGATTTAGCAATTTCTCTAGCTGTGAATTTTAAATCCAAAAATTCCTGAAACCAAACCCCCAAATATGTGTATGCATGAGAGTATTCAATATTATTACTGCCAATAATAAAATTAGATACTGAACGTTTAACAGAGAGAGGGCGATAATGGACTACCTTAGTTTTACTTATATTGACAGAGAGCTTCGCATCGCTTCTTCTTCTTCTTCTTCTTCTTCTATCTTAACGGTGGGAACATACTTGGCTAGATGTATCTCTCTCTCACTTTTGGTAAAACGTTTAGGTGTATTACATGTTGAAAAAATTGTCCCATAATTATTAGCAGCCCCGTCTAAGGACGGGGCTGCTATCAGTTTTTGTGAAGTTTCCATCGCCGCCGCCGCCGCACTCGTACTACTAGCTATAACTTTTTTCCACTAAGCTTTCCAGAACTCTTATTAATACCTTACTACTCATACCTCGGGGGAACGATTTTGACATGTTCACTTTCAAGGTCAAAGGTCAAGGTCACGAGATACGTATTCACTCCAAGAATTCCTTGTAAACGCGAAAACTTGAAAAGTTTTTGTGCTATGAAGCTCTAACTTGGTATATATCATCCTTGGAAAAGTAAAATGTTTTGAAAAGGTTTTGGCTACAATCCGTCAAAGGTCAAGGTCACAGCAAGGTCATGACGTAAGCATGTTTTAGCGAAAATGCTTTATTTTAACTATGAACACTTTTAATCAATACATGATTGTTATACTCAATAAAAAGTGTTCAATGATTGTGTGACCTTGAAGGTCAAAGGTCAAGGTCATGAGATATGAGTTATTACAAAATGCACTAAATTTGGGTATAACTTTATCCCTTTTAGCTTTTCAGAACTCATTAACATGTCTAGATGTTAATACTTCCAGGGAATCATTATGACATGTTCACTTTCAAGGTCAAAGGTCAAGGTCACGAGATACGTATTCACTCTAAGAATTCCTTGTAAACGCGATAAATTGAAAAGTTTTTGTGCTATGAAGCTCTGACTTGGGATATATCATCCTTGGAAAAGTAAATTTTTTTGAAAAGGTTTCGGCTACAATCTGTCAAAGGTCAAGGTCACAGCAAGGTCATGACTTAAGCATGGTGTAGCGAAAATGCTTAATTTTAACTATGATCACTTTTAATCAATACATGATTGTTATACTCAATAAAAAGTGTACAATGATTGTGTGACCTTGAAGGTCAAAGGTCAAGGTCATGAGATATGAGATATTGCAATTCCTTGTAAACACAATAACTTGAAAAAATTTTGTGCTATGAAGTTTAGATTTTGTAGATATTATCTCTTGAGAAGTACAAAATTTTCAGAAAGTTTTGGGTACGAACTGTCGAAGGTGAAGGTCACAGCAAGGTCAACATATATGGAGAAAATGGATTAATTTAATTTTTAACACTTGATTTCATTACAATGATGTTATACTCAATGAAATGTGTTCATTGATTGTGTGACCTTGAGTGTCAAAGGTCAAGGTCATGAGAAAATTCCCAATTTGGTGAGGCCTGTAAAAGGCGGAACAGGGTAAGGCGAAACCCCAAGTTCCGGGGCTGCTCTGCTTTTGCGGTATCCCGCAAACGCTAATCTAGTTCATTTGGGTATGCAATAGTTATACTTCAGGGCAGTACTCCCGAAAAAATTCTTCCTGGCGATTGGTTGCTAAATCTCAACTTTTTTTCAGTCAGTTTTTATAATCCTCCCTCCCTAACTATTAGTTTACAGGAGAGCAAAACGTGCCTTTTTACACCTTAGTATGTTTAAGTAAATTCAAAGTATATGTCTCTCATATAGGCAATATTATGTAAACGACCTGCAATATATTTACTTAGCGTAATATATTTATAATATATTTTCAATTTATGTCGATGTGATCTCTCCAAGATGCTACATGTATTTAAAAGAAAAAACAGCTTCGCTTTAATGGTTTATGAATGATGACTATAAAATATTAATTTGGAAATGTGAACACAAAGCACACAAAAAGCGCTAACAACCATAATGGTATTCTGAAATACAAAAAAAAAAGGTAGCTATTAAAATTGTTTCTTTACATACATTTTGTATGAATGCAGCATATACATATCAATAAAATAATCAATAATACATAATAGATAACATAATATCACTTCACAATTCATTAAGACGCTTGTCTTTAAAATATACAAAACAAATGATTAATGCCAATCGTTAAAGTATCAGGTCATTTGTTAATGTGATCGAAGTACACTGAATCATAATAGGTTCTCCTTTAAAACAGTGTAACATAGCACACTCATACAGAGCCTCATATTTAGTCACGTGACCAGTCGCCAGCTCGGCAGACGGCAAGGCGAGTCGGCCATACTGTGGGAGAATCCAGTTTTGCTGTCAACATGTCCTGACTGTAATCTTTGCATGAAGGTGAGTTATTTTGAGTCTTATTGTTCTCGTAAAATCGTTTCACATTGTACGGTCATGGTTGATATGGCACCATGAGACAGACAGATAGGATTATTTCTCAGATCAATGAATGTTACATTGGTCACTTCCTACTTTCGGTTTGAGATCTGTCATAAAGCGAGATATTAAACCAAGTGTGCCCCTAATCAAATAGAATCGTTGTGAATTACATCTTTACTCTTATTCAACAGGCAAATTTACTCATACCCTTGTTTCGCTGATAACGTGAGTAACCCGACTCGCTAAGTGTACATAACAACCTGTTGAGGGTCTATACGAGTGTCCACTGTACACGCTTTATACACAGACTACCTAAAAGCTAGTTATGCAGCGTAATAGACATTGGATACGTTCACAAAACTACCAAGGAGGTATATCTCGATATGATATGTTTATTCATGTACGATCAATGATCGAGTGTTACAGTGTAGGTTGGTGAGGGTCTGTACCTCTGTCTTCTAGATGCGCTTATATTCATTGTCAATTAACCAGTTATGTACAGTACGGGTTCAATGCGAAAGGTCTTCGTAGTCTTGTATGTAGTACAGAGTGATTTGTTGCTATTTTAGTATTTGAGGGTTTTAACGTGTTTCTGCTGTATACACTCATTTGCAAAGTGCTTATTTTCATTTAATCGGAGTTCGGCACCTAGGAAAATGTTTTACAGGTATAATGCCACAAAGCCTGAAGCCAGGGATTTTGTCACAAACTGGTTAAGTATTCATGGTATTGTAAATGTTTAATTCAAATAAAATGTGGATTTCATTCCGAAAGAATTTTTAGAAACATACTGATCACTTCTCTGCAAAAAAGTACAAACACAGGGCCGTTAACCCCTGAATCCGTTTACCGGATCCCCTGCCTTATTCTCCGGATTCATGCTAAAATGGTGTACTGGGATACGGTGCCGTATACCTCGCCGGATCCTAGATCCTGACGGACACCGCCGGATTTTCGTCCGGATCCTATGTAAATAAGAATACCAGGATCCGGCACCAGATCCCTCTCCGGATCCTAGATCCGGACGGACACCCCCGTATTCTCTTCCGGATCCTAAGGAGATTAGAATACTGGGATATGGTGCCGGATACCTCACCGGATCCTAACCTAGTGGTAGGAGTAGACAATTATGTAAGAATGAAAGGTTTATCATCAATTTGGTTCATTCTTTACCTGATCCAGACCTTCAGTTTAAAAACTCACCTTTCAAATAGTGAACATGAATTATCTGATGATTTTGAGAAATGGATTGAATCAATTAATTGATAACTCTATCTTTCTTAATCACAATATTGTACAAAATATTGTTTGAGATATTGTTTTAAATAATACATTGAAATCATAACAAATAGATTTTCAAGTTCCATGTGTCCATGTGTCATGCTTAGTGACAAAAAAAGTCATGACATAGAGCTACAGTTTTCAAACAGATATTTTGAACAAATAAGCATGATAAATGATCTCACTGACTTAGAATGCCAAGATTCAACCAGTTAAGCATACTGCCCAGCTCATTCAAGGATGAATGCAGACCACTTGACTGCCTCCTAGACACAATAAGTGTATTGTTCCACCTGCTAGGTATTTGTGCAATAAAACTAATGAATGTGAGTTGAATATCTTGATCCATTAACAGCTCATTGTCTCAATTTTATGTCTCTCTATCACTATCAAGGAACAGAGATATATGTATGTGTGTGTGTTGGTGTTTGTAGTTTTGTATTAAGTATGTACTTCTCTAAGTATGTACTTTGTGAAGTAGTTATTTTTGTATGAATGTATTCAGAGACCGCAAATATTCTGCCTATCATGCTTGAATACACATTACACACCTGATGTGCCGATCTCATTAACAGGCCTCATTAACCATATCACTAATTGCAATTAGGCGACAAGTGTTTATTGCAGTAGCATAGGAGATGGGGTAAAGGGATGAGGGATAAGGTTAGTGTAAAGCAACACTTAAACTTAAACAGACATATATATATGCATGTGTGTGTGTTGGTGTGTGTAGTTTTGTACTAAGTATGTACTTCTCTAAGTATGTACTTTGCAAAGTATTTATTTTTGTATGAATGTATTCAGAGACCGCAAATATTCTGCCTATCATGCTTGAATACACATAACACACCTGATGTGTCGATCTCATTAACAGGCCTCATTAACCATATCACTAATTGCAATTAGGCGACAAGTGTTTATTGCAGTAGCATAGGGGATGGGGTAAAGGGATGAGGGATAAGGTTAGTGTAAAGCAACACTTAAACTTAAACAGACATATATATATGTATGTGTGTGTGTTGGTGTGTGTAGTTTTGTATTAAGTATGTACTTCTCTAAGTATGTACTTTGCAAAGTATTTATTTTTGTATGAATGTATTCAGAGACCGCAAATATTCTGCCTATCATGCTTGAATACACATTACACACCTGATGTGTCCATCTCATTAACAGGCCTCATTAACCATATCACTAATTGCAATTAGGCGACAAGTGTTTATTGCAGTAGCATAGGGGATGGGGTAAAGGGATGAGGGATAAGGTTAGTGTAAAGCAACACTTAAACTTAAACAGACATATATATATGTATGTGTGTGTGTTGGTGTGTGTAGTTTTGTATTAAATATGTACTTCTCTAAGTATGTACTTTGCAAAGTATTTATTTTTGTATGAATGTATTCAGAGACCGCAAATATTCTGTCTATCATGCTTGAATACACATTACACACCTGATGTGTCCATCTCATTAACAGGCCTCATTAACCATATCACTAATTGCAATTAGGCGACAAGTGTTTATTGCAGTAGCATAGGGGATGGGGTAAAGGGATGAGGGATAAGGTTAGTGTAAAGAAACACTTAAACTTAAACAGATATAGGGAAATATGACTATATAAAAATAACAAAGTAAACACTTACTAAAGAACAAAAAATCTTAATAAAAGGAAATGGCATAACAAATGTTGTTAGCTCTCTTAATCCTTAATCGGAGCGTTTGATAGTTATGACCTATAGCAGAATGTTTACATTTTTTTGTGAAGCAAATGGTTTGACACTGATAAAATGCACATACTAGGTTGTTCTTTAATGTCACTCTTCTATCTTTCTTATATTATTTCTCTAATGTCTTAAGGTCACATATCTTTTTAGAACATTTTTGGATTTTTTTAAATGTTGTACATCTGACCATTTTTCTAGTTAAGTAGTTATTAACCTTTGAACATTGAAAAGAACTTTCGTCAAAATTCAAAAGATTATCTTATTTATGTTCAAAGTCTTTGTTATTGACTTCATTGAGAACACTCAATTATGTTCAACAAACAAATACCAACAAACATTTGTATGGTTCAATAGAAGGCGCTTTGCTGCCTGCATTTATGCCGGAAGTGATCATACAAGAGATTGATGAACTCTACTTTGATTATTGTGGCTGTAACATGTGAATTCTTACTGACTGAAACTATGGTAAACTCCATTTATAATGAATCATGCCAGTCTATTAACCTTAAGCTTTATTCAGTTATAGTCTTGGTGCAGTGTTTGTTTTTAATTGAGAGTTTTACTTTCTATTGCACAGTGCTAATATTACATTGTTTTTCACAAAGGTCATACAGAAGATATTAGTGAATACGTTATCATCTGACAGTCTTCCTTGATTTATCTCATAGAAAAGAAGTTAAGGCACATGGGCCTCCATTGAAACCTTTTGAACAGCAAGAGAAACTGAAATAAATAGGTATGAACTTGAACATAAGCACCAGTCAACTTTTACACCAATTGTTCACAACTCTTTTGATTGCTTTTAACTAAATTTAATGCAAGGGTTAAATTACTATAGTCTGTTCAAATTACATATGATGTCATTATAATTGTAGCTTTCATCCCTCTGACAATTTGTTGTCAGTGGTTATGCTCTTGGTCCTGAATGCTTCCGACAGATAAATTATCCCCCCCCCCCCCCTCCCCTTACAAAAATTCACTCACTTTTAGTCCTGAATATGACATCGGTCCGCATTGACACATCAAAAGATTATTCTAATAACACGGCTTTCAATCTCCATATACTTGTAGTTGTATTTCAGAACGTGACTTGTTAGATATTTCATAAGGTTCATGCCTGCAAAAGTACACAGCAAATTATCTACCTCTTTGACAAGGCTGTCCAATTTTAAATGGTAGTTTTCAAACAGATGCATGATTATTCAAATCAGGAAAGAAAAGGCCAAATCATATTATGTTATTCAATCAGTACGGGGAAGCAGTATATTACGTAGTGAGAAGTCTTGACAATAGAAAATGTGAACAAATCCTGTAACTATGATAACAGTCATCAAACATGCATAGCATTGGTAATGAAACTTTTCCCCAAAGTATATAAGTAATAACCATGCGATTTGGCCTGTATCTTTTGAAGGTAGATAATTATGAAAATTATTGAAATCTTTAGTTTGCCAAACGACTTGATACAAATAGCTGTTTCAATCCATTATTCATTTCTTGCACACATTTAATGGTTATATTTCTTCTTTTTTTCACGTTTTATCTTTTGACTAGCTGCGAAGTATTTTTACCTTTTATACAGTGTTACCACCCATGCACTTGGTAGATCATACAATATACCAAATCACAATTGTCATCCTAGCGAGATTACCTACAAGAAAATTAAAATTCACACAAAAAATATCCCTATACACAATACGTTTGTATCTTGTTCAGGTACCACGTCATGTCACAAGATTATAACGCCGCTTATGGCTGAAATATTGCCTAAGCGGCGTAAAACAACAACTCACTCACTCACTCACAAGATTAAACAAAATACTTTCCCATTCACAAAATCATAACCTTTTATTCTTTACATGATCACATAATATACCTTGTCGTTTATGAAATGGTCAACACATGCAAAAAGGATTAACTTGCGCCCTAAGTTCTTGTTTTTGTACTTGTCAAAGTGTGTAGAATTTCTAATGGCAAGGGCCTGGGTGTTTTTATAGAAAGTATCTGACTGTGGTAATTCAGATATGTCACATTTGCCGCAAATATTTGTTTGTGAAGTTATTCAGACAAAGATATGTTAGAGGAAATTGGTTTATGGAATTCAATTTTCAATGCACTATTATACAACACATTTGTAGCCTTATTAAAAGGGCTTTTATAAGTGCTAACGGTTTCCTATGAAAATAATATCTTGAAAAGCATGAATTCGTCACTTTTACCAAATAAAACACTTCATTGTCAAAACATTTTATCAATATGTGAACCATCACTAACTTCGACGTAACCACTTTTCGATTTCATTTAAAGATTTTTCAACAAAATAAAAACTGGACTTCATTTTTGTTAAGTTGTCCAATAAACACATTTAATTAGCCTGTCATTGAGACAGCGTAATCATCGGCTCTGATAGACCCACCTGGCCTGGATTAGGGGTAATAAAACTTGCTCGGGTGTGACGTAATAAACAGACTATACAGGTAACGCATCAAATACTGAAATACTGAAATACCGCCTAAATAATTGTTTAATTACAATTGTTGTGGATATGTTTTACGCCAAATGCTTAGTAGTATTACATCGTCAAATGATTAATCTAACTGAGTGGAAAACATTTTCTAAGAATTATGTTGTATTGTTACCATAGATGTATAAGATAACGAGGCTGATTCTGTTTATGACATCATATAAAGAGGGCATGGCCAGTCATGCATTCACTGGTTCGAGGCCTGATAGGTCTAAGCGGCCCATCAAAAGTGGCTTTTAAAAGGGCTTTAATAACCAAACTGAACATACCTGAGTAGCGACCTTTGACGCACTATACAATATTGGAATCAGACTTTCTTATATTCCAAAGAAAAAAGTTGTGGTTATTTGAACTTGAAAAGATAAGTTTCCTCTATTAGACAGAGAGGTCAGATATACAATACAAGATACATGACATAGTCAATTCAGTACATTACATATATTTCATAGACATAGCGTTCTATAAACAGGCAAACATGTGAACAGATAGGTAAATGGAATTAGTAATATGTAAAATGGTACTATCAAAATAGGTTATGACATACTGACCAGAATTTTGAATGCTTAAGTACAGTTCGAATAGGCTTTAAAGCGATCAACGTAATATACTGTCTTAATGTTTTCTTTTACATGTCTAAAATTTGGTATCTTTTCCTGTTGTTTCATTTTAAATAAATTGTATTTAACGACAGTAATTATCAAATTTATGACACAGTTTCTCTGTTCACAAAATCCTAAAATAATGGATTTATTTGTTGAAAATTTTATTTTAGTTCATGTTTTATCAGAAATCCATTCCTCAAGTTTTCCCAGATAGAATGGATAAGGTCACATGCAGAATGTTTCGGGTGGACAACGTACAGATATTAGAATCTATAATTATTTTTTTGACAGGAGATCATTTGTTGGCAGAAACCTATGTATCAAACTGTATTAGAACCAAGAATTGGTGTAAGATTAAAATGTCATTTTTCTATTGTTTCCCATTTTTTCTCATCAGTGGTTTCATTAAGTTCTTTTTGCCATTTTTCTCGGAATTTTAACGTTGTGGATTGTTCTCCGTTATGAGTGTCTCATTAATTTTTCTACAACCTTTCGGTTCTCCAACTATGTTTTGTAATAGATATGGTAAAATTGGTAGTTGAATTTTTTTTTCAATATGTACATTTATAGGTTTACAGTAATATTTTATGGATTCGTATTCCTTGATATTCCAGAACATTAGTTTTGCATTCAAATAAAATTTAATTTCTCCTTATCTAGAAAATAACCATTATCGTCAAACACATCATTGATTAAAGTTTTTCCTTTACCTGAGTAATGCTGCTAGGTTTTGATAGTTATTAAACATCTGTCGCGTTTTTGCGTTTTCTGCCTTTTGGGTTATAGATTTACCCCCATGACTTTAATGTGTCTTTCCAAACAGGATTTATTTGTGGTGTTATGACTGTTGTGAGTATATTTTGTTCGCATGTCTTAGAAAGCTGTCAATGTCGCGATGCATAGTTGTTTGTGACAATGTCTTTATTTTTATTCAGAGTTGGTTTTTCTTTTAATCCATGAAATCTTTTGTGATCAAATGAGATTTTTAGCTCACCTTTACAAAGTAAATGTGAGCTTATGTCATGGCGCTTCGTCCGTCGTCCGTCTGTCTGTCCGTCCGTCCGTCCGTCCGTCCGTCCGTCTGTCCGTCCGTCCGTCCGTCCGTCCGTCCGTAAACTTTCACGAAAAAGACTACTCCTCCTAAACTAATTCAGATATCATTCTGAAATTGTAGTATGTTATACCCATGGTGATTCCCCACAGAAAGGTAGGCGTTTCAGTTTTGAGAATCCAAGATGGCCGCCATGACAGCCATATTGAATTTTCAATTAGATTTCATGAAAAAGACTACTCCTTCTAAATGAATACAGATATCATTCTGAAATTGTAATATGTTATACCCATGGTGATTCCTCACAGAAAGGTAGACGTTTCAGTTTTGAGAATCCAAGATGGCCGCCATGACAGCCATATTGAATTTTCAATTAGATTTCATGAAAAAGACTACTCCTCCTAAACGAATACAGATATCATTCTGAAATTGTATTATGTTATACCCATGGTGATTCCACACAGAAAGGTAGACGTTTCAGTTTTGAGAATCCAAGATGGCCGCCATGACAGCCATATTGAATTTTCAATTAGATTTCATGAAAAAGACTACTCCTTCTAAACGAATACAGATATCATTCTGAAATTGTAGTATGTTATACCTATGGTGATTCCGCACAGAAAGGTAGACATTAAAATTTTGAGAATCCAATATGGCCGCCATGGCAGCCATATTGAATTTTAAATTAGATTTCATGACAAAGACTATTTCTCCTAAACCAATCTAGATATCATTTTTATATTGTAGTTATACCTACAGTGATTCCGCACAGAAAGGTAGATGTTTCAGTTTTGAGAATCCAAGATGGCCGCAATAGCAGCCATATTGACTTTTCAGCTGCAGATGACACATCATTATTATTAAATTTTAAGCTTTCATCAAGTGATCACTGGCACCATATAAATTCTCTAATTTGAACTTACTTATCATAATATTATCTTTAATATGGAATATTTAAGATTGTCGTGCAAGTTGTTCTATATTTTTAAGTGTTTCTAAAAAAAATTAAGATGAAAGACAAACATAATTGATTAATTTGTTTAAAATGTTTATGGCAACTAGCTGCAAAAACCAAATCACATTAAACATGTTAAATTTTAAACAATGGTATCTCCCTTATATTCCTTTAAATACCACACATAAGGGGTCAACCAGAGTTCAGATATTCCACTATCCTGTCTAATACACATCCAAAGGCAGGCTGCTAGCATCACAGTGGCAGCTGCTAGTCTGTTGCATAATCAACCTGACCCAATTGATATGGTAGAGCATTATGCTATATGGCCATGGCCCATGTGTATGCAATAAAAGTTATGGACTTGTATTCTTATGACAGTGATATGTTCTTTCTAAGAATAACAACTTACACAAAACTTGTCAACAATAAGCTTTGTTTAGCAGTCTACATGATAAGTTGATGTGGAATAAATATGCAGATGTAAATCGAAAAGGGTTTAGTAAGAAAAGTAAGGAAATTTGATTTGTCATATCTCTCTGTTGATTTGACAATGCAAAAATGTTTACCATTATAGTACTGTATGAGTGTTAAATAAATTGATACTTTAATGAAAGACATCTCATGGTCACTTGACATGTAAATATTATGTGAACAAAATAAACGTGTCTTATGCATTGCTGTGTTTATGACTTTTCTCTCAATCAGTCATTCATTTTCCTTGAAAAATCTGTACTTTTGGGATTCTCAATATCCCATGCAGCATAACCATCAGTGAAATAATCTTGAAATCATATTAATGATTCACTACAAAACAAATGTAAGTGCCCACCATTCTGTAAGTAATGAATGACATTTAAATGGATACACCTAAACCAATCAAGATATCATAATGAAATTAATACGGATGCCCACATAAAAGTAGCATTTTGAAGATTAAAAAGTACAAGATGGTCACCAATTCAGCCATAGATATACAAAAAAGTTATACAAAAACCTACTGCTTGTTAACTTATCATGATTATATCATTCGTGTATTAATGTTTGTTCAAGCTCTAGTCGTTTCCAAAAGAAGACTAGTATTTTAAAAGATAAAAAAATCATGATGGCAGCCATAATCAATTATATAAAAGATGGTTACATGTATAATTAAACCATTTACCACATCATTCATTTTAAGGTGAGCTTCTGTACCCTCGGTACTTTTATTTATATCTGGAATTCGTATCCTCCTTGTTTAAAGTACTTTGTCAGGTTTATTTGTCCATATAAACTTAAAGCAAAGCTGTTCTATTTGCTTGATCATTTGGTCACTTGGGTTGGGTAAATTATGTGATTAAGTTGTGGTAAGAGAAGGCTTTTTAATACAGTATTTCTACCTAAGGGGGATAATGTTTAGAGTCTTGAGTGTTTCTTTATAATCGCGTTCTACCTTTACTGCAAGATTATGAGTAAATATAATACCTGTAAACGAGTCAGTGTAAACGAGTTATTCTTCCAACCAAGATTCCAGTTTATGCAAAATTTTCTTTTCGAGTTCTTTTCTGAACCTATCCGTAACACTTGCATTTTATTCATGTTGATGTTTAAAGGGGCAGTAGCACGTTTTTAGGGGGAAAATAAGGTGATGTCAGGAAAATGAAAATAAATGATTCTAACTGAAAGACAATGTATTTAGACTTAATAAAAGCAGTAATAACTCAAATATATAATGTAAAGTTCAGCCATGGGATTCCTTTTCTTACAAAAAATGAATTAAAGGTGTTCACACAAAAATGGCGGCCAATGGACTTTATGTGAATCTTTGTGATTTGTTCTCTGGCTATGTATGATTGGTTTGTCTAACTAGATTTTTGACACTATCAAATTAATACATTTAGCATTAACGTTCAACAATCAGTGAAAAATGTAAAATATAAAATTGTCAAAAAACGTGCTACTGCCCCTTTTAGTCTGAGAAGGAGGATTATTGATTAAGTGTTTTCAATCTGGCCTGTACGCTTTTTTCAGTTCCATCTAGTATGAGTGAGGTGTCATGGGCATATTGAGAAAATAAGGTATTCAGTATATCCTATTGTTATCCCTTTAATTTTATCATTATTTTTTATCATTAGGACCAATATTTATGTGTCGCTGATTTATTGGACATAGTTATGAATTATTATTTTAAAAAAGGTTGCAGATAGATATTGGATTTTTATGACACATTTCGTTTATAACGAGGATTGACTTCCCAATCATTCAAGCTCACCGACCTGTTTGACCTACTACAATAGCCATCGAAATCCCAGTCAAGTTTTTGAAGGGACTTTTGTGTATTTGCGGTTGTTTATTAGCAAACTTTGATGTAAGAATGGTTCTCTTTAATCAATATACGTATGCATGGACTTAACAGAAGATCAGCTCATTAAGTCGTCTTAAATGAAGCCGAACGCTGTGGTTAAGTTAATTGTAGCGGATGTGCGGTAAACTGTGACTCACTAGGCTGAGTGATCTATGAAAGTCCCGTAACAAAAATATTTGCTGAATTCTGCTAAATCACTGTTTTCCTATCTTAAACATCCAATAGTTCAAAATGTATAAACACACTTACATAAAATGTATGCACTTAAACTGCGAACTGCGATGTGAACAACACAGTCATTTATCATTTCAAAATAAAAAAGTGAGCTTATTCTAATACATATTAGAATCTATGAGTTTGAATATTCTTTGTAGACATACATGACAATGAGTAAATTCTAGATATTACGCTAGCTTTATATAACAGAACTAAGCAGATTTCATAACACAATAACTTGATTTCATGCATTTAGCAAGACTTACTTTACCACAGGAGATGGTTTGTCTTGATATGATTTTATAGAATTGGTTATGTTAATATCAACACAAAGGGCTACATGTTGTCATGCACAATCTTTACATTTTACTTTTAATATTGATTCAACATTTGAACACGTTTGTAATAACTTTCTCTACATATGCATAAGACGATTCGGAATGATATGGTTAATCCTACTCATTATAGAATATATGGAGTTATATATTATTGATATTGATGATCTAATTTTCAGGTCACCAGCAAACTTCACATCCTGTAGAAGATATTGGGCTTACATATTTTAAAATTTGATTCAAATGGAATGGTAGGATTCAGAACTTTTTATGATCTGATTAAACAGTCAATGTCGTTTCTCCAAAACACATGAATACTGAGAAAGTACATGTCCACATACCGTCCTCAACGACAGTTGATTTACATAAAAAATAAAATTAATAGTATCATAGACAGCGTCGGCAGCTGTTAAAAGACATTTAGAACGTACAGGTATGTATGTAGCTAAACATATACTAGCGGTAGAATAAACTACAGACCTACATTTTACATATAGAAGAAATATATAAAGCACAGTTTTGCATCATTTTTATGTTGAAAAATCTACAAAAATAAAATAATTCTTCTCTAAAATATTTTGGACACCAAAAGTGTTACAAATTGTACATATATATGTAAAATATTATTATTTGCTCTATTGTTGGTATTGTTTTATAAAAATATTAATCATAGTGAAATTTCCGGCATATTAGGTGACTAACGCAACCGAATGAGTGAGTAATATTTAAGCAGCTATTTATGAAATTATTTTACAATTGATATTAATGCAGAATACGAATAACATTAATACAAGTTTCACAAATTAATGTGTATGTTAGTCTTATTATATGATGATCAGATTAGTGCTATAACTTTGTATATAAGACTCTCATTACTATTACTTATTTAGTATCAATCAAATACATGAAAATTTATATCAAAGTCCCATTCCAAACCAATACAATATCAACGAATATATACTCGCCGAATAATAACTTATTATCACCTGTCACGCGAGAGAGAGCGAGAGCGAGAGCGAGAGCGAGAGCGAGAGAGAGAGAGAGAGAGAGAGAGAGAGAGAGAGAGAGAGAGAGAGAGAGAGAGAGAGAG
>CAKAJN010000115.1:0-40590 GCA_916613615.1 Steromphala cineraria
GTTGCGATGACGTCAGAGGTTCCGAACCACTTCCGGGCATCGAAATTTTTTTCCGGGTCTCGGCATGAGGTAATGGGAACGTTTTCCCATGACGAAAGGGACGTCCGAGTGTTCTGATCACTTCCGGCCATCGGAAATTTTGTCCCGGGTCTCGCCATGATGTAATGGGAAAGTTGTCCCATGACCACATTCACACTATCGGGTTTTGAGCACGATCGTGCTTTTGTTCTACTTTTCCGAGACCACCCGGCGGTATGGGCTTTTTTTGGGCCACTTTCACTCTCGGGTTATGACGAAGGCCGGAGATTTTGACCACTTCCGAGCTTCGCCGTGAGGTATGGACTTTTTTCCCATGAAAAATCGAGCGTACTCGGAGTTTTCTTTCGAGGATTTTCAATATTTTTAGTGCGGGCCTCGCCACGAGACATGGTACAAATTTACCCTTAGCCCCCCAAGCTAAAAACTGTCGAAGCGAAAGTTTGCTTCCAGTTCTGCCTAAAAAGTTATAACTCGGAAACAGAAATATTGTCATGATCGAGACGCTTTTTCCGACTATAGTCGTTTTTGTGAGAAAAATTTCCCACTAAATTTCGGCTGCACTCGGGTTTTTTAGAACTGCGTGAACATTTTTGTTTGTGATGCCATTTGCTGAAACTGCACATGTCCAAACTTTGAGTGTCAATGTCTACCCTTTCACGTCCCTGGAAGAAAGGAGAAGTTACTAATTATTGAAATATTTACATAAAACCGTTTTCGTCAATAACAAAATAAAAAAAATTTATTTGTGAAAAGTGACTTATTGGAGAGGTGGAAAAGTCGGGGCTCTATCTGCGGTATAAATGTTGTTGACGCGAAGCAATCGGTTTTTGACTTATTCAACTTTTTCGGAGACCGAGAATTTTCTCCCGAGAGGGACGGAACGTTTGTGGGAATTTTTCCCATGAAAAATCGAGGGTGCTCGGAACATTCATTCGAGAATTTTCACTATTTCTAGTGCGGGCCTCGCCGCAAACCATGGGAAAAATTGACCCTTAGCACCCAAACTTTCAAAATCAATATCATGTTTAGTGAAATTCAAAAACTATTTTCGGTGTTATTCCGAGGTCTGAAACATTTTCCTTATATGTCGGGCGAGGTCCTTCCATTCGAGAACAACCAATTTCATGGGCAACGTTGCCCAGTGCCTCGGATTTCAGAACACAAAGTCCGAGAGATTGCTTTCGCGCTTGATATTTCACTAACCAAGCGGCGCGCTCTAACACATGAGATATCGTTGGAAAGAGGATGAAATTGCCTTCATTTTGGCATATCATTTGTATGTCCGCCCATGCAAATAATTATACTATAAAGGCCGCAAAAGTATGTACTTTCGCGCTTGATATTTCACTAACCAAGCGGCGCGCTCTAACACACGATATATCGTTGGAAAGAGAATAAAAGTGCCATCATTTTGGTATATCATATGTATATGCGCAAAGAGAAATAAAGATGCAAGAAGCCCCGCAAAATGTGTTGATGTCCTTTTTTTGACATCGGCAATTTTGTTTGGGTTTCGCCGCGACGCTGCGGCGGTTAGGTCCGTGGAACCTATCAAAAGTTGCAAAACTTTTGTAATCCACAACTGACAATCAGAGCTTCCCTGACGTAGATGGTTGTTTCGTTCGCGACTCGCCAACTCGTCGCCTAGGAAGTCAGAAGAAAGCCCAGGTTTTCGACTTTTGGGGAGTCGTATGAATAAAAGAACCGGGGTTAGCCGGGACAGTCATGAAACGTCCAAATATGTGAATTTTACCATTGCCTTTGGTGCCGTCGGCGCCGATGGTGTGATTGTTTCAAATACTTTGGAATGACAGCAAATGAATGTCCATGAGGCTCACACTGATTTTCTCTGTAAAATGCTCCTGAGTTGTTCTTACTTGCACATGTCTAAATCTGTTTCAATCTATTACAGATGATATAGAAGATGCCAAGATTTAGAGGAAGGAGACCGAGGACTCGGAACTATGGGGGGCCGTATGCTTCAGACGACGAGTTCTCTTCCGAAGTCCATGCTGATGAAACTTCTGATATGGAAACTACTGATGATAGTGATGTGAATAGTGATAGTGATGGATTGGTATCGGACATGGACAGTGATCCAGACATAAGGAACATTGCAAGACGTATACTAGCTGCTACGGCGAGCGCAGCTTCTGCTGGTTCTTCCACTGACGAGTTCGTTGACTTGGATGATCAAGACAGTGACACCTCTGATACAGGGGAGGGGGATTTTGCGGCAAACTGGAAGGACGGGCCGAGGCCACGTGGACGTGTTGATCTGCCTTTTACGGGACAGACTGGGCTGGGACAGTTCAAAGAATTGCCTGAGCAACCAAAACCTATTGACTATTTCGAAATGTTCTTACAAGAAGATGATTACGGATTAATGGCAACGGAAACCAATAGATACTTTCACCAAGAATGCGACGACGAGGTCCTCCCGCCCAAGTCAAGAATGCGCCAGTGGAAGGATACGAATGCTGAGGAAATGAAAGTATTCGTAGCGATGACTATCGCCATGTCCTTAGTTGTACAGAGGAACTTTTCAGAGTATTGGTCGACTAGTGATGTTACCTCGACGCCTTTCTTCCCAAAGTGTATGCCTAGAGACAGGTTTTGGTTGTTGCTCACGTTTCTTCACTTATCTGATAACAGTACAATGCCAGGACGAAACACACCACAGTTTTCCCCACTCAATAAACTTGGAATATTGTATAACCGCATCATACATCGGTTCTCAAGAGTTTATATACCGCATCAACATATCTCAGTTGATGAGGGATTGGTGCCTTGGAAAGGCAACCTCAGCTTCAAGGTTTACAACCCTGACAAACCTAAGAAGTATGGCATCAAGGCTTACATGTTGTGTGACTCGCACAATGGATACGTCTGTAAATTCAAACTCTACACTGGAAGAACCAACGAAGTTTCTATTGGAGGGAAAACGTATGATTTGGTCATGGATTTGGTCAAAGATTACTCTCGCAAGGGATATCATGTTTACATGGACAATTTCTATTCATCTGTGACATTGTACATCAATCTGTGGAAGTGTGGTTTCGGTGCGACGGGGACTTTGCGAGGAAATAGGAGCGGAATCCCAGTCAAACTGAAGAGAAAAACGAAGAAACCAGAGAAAGGTTCTATGTTGCAGCAACACAACAAAGAACTTCTGATCGTCAGGTATGAGGACAGAAAGTCAGTCTTGCTTATGTCCACTGTTGAGGACACGGAAGATGTCGAGTCGGGAAGGAAGAACAGGGTGACTGGAGAACCAATTACAAAACCTCGGATCGTTCATGAATACAACAAGTACATGGGTGGCGTCGACCGGGCCGGTCAGATGTTGTCGTACACACCGTTCAAGATGAAAACTCTAAAGTGGTGGAAGCGTGTGTGGTTTCATATCCTCAACGTTGCTCTTTTGAATGCCTACGTTCTGTACAAAGAACTCTCCAAAGATAAAACACTGAAGACAAACAGAGAATTTAGAAAAGAAATAGTTCAACACATCATAACATTTGCCGACAGAGATAAGGTTGCATCTCTCGGCAGACGTCCCCGGGGTCGGCGATGTACGACCGACGACAGTATTGTACGCCTGCATGGCCGTCACTTTCCTTCAAAGATCGAGCCTGTAGGAAGAAAGAAGAATTTGTCACGCACCTGTGTTGTATGTTCTAAAGCCAGACGTGAACTCTTGCGGCGTGGAGCGGCAGCTGCCAACCAGCCAGCAAGAAAGAAGAAAAGAGTAGGAAGAGAATCTTGTTTCGAGTGTCTAGACTGCAATGTTGCTTTGTGTGTAGAACCATGTTTCCGCCTATACCACACATCACAAGATTTCTGTAAAGCCTATATCAGTATGATAGAGAGGGAAGAGGAAGATGGGGATGAAGATAATTGAAGAAAGAAAAAAGAAGTAGAAGTGTGGACTGAACTCTAGACCTTGTTAGGTTCTATAAAGCTGTTATTCGCACCTTTGAAGGTGATTATTGTTATACTTATATATTTGTTGATTATATTGTACAAGCATTTATAAAAATAAATTTTTCTTTTTTTATTTCGTAACAGAGACAGAGAAAGTCAATGTGAGCTGTCCGTGGAAGTTCAACTGAAGCCGCATCATGAACCCCCACCCCTTCTTTGGCACTATATACAATTTTGGAAGGGGGTGGGGATCAAATCATTTACATGATTGTAAAGAGCGAAGAACGAGCTTCAGTCCAATGTGTCATTTGTAAATGCGCACGAAAAACTAAAGAAACTGCAAGCTATCTGTCGGAAATATCAAACCTTTTCTCAAAAATGATTGGGGTTACCCACCTTGCGGCATTCATATCTCACGGAACGTTTGAGATAATTTCAAATTTTTTTCTCCATTTTGTAGAGGAGTAAATTGTCTTCATTTCAATGTATCATTTGTCTATGCGCGCACAATGATAAAGAAGCGGCAGCGATGCACGGAATAAATGACATCGTCCACCCGCGCTACTTGCGCGCCGGCGTTCGCTAATTGAACTTGTATTTAACTCCCGCACCTTGTGGCACTCATATCTCACGAACCATTAGAGATATTTTTATAATTTTTATATCAACTTGTAGAGAAAAGAATTGTCTTCATTTCCATGTATCATATGTCTATGCGCGCACAAAAATAAAGAAGCGGCAAGCGAAAGATAAGTGATCGTTCACACGCGCTACTTCCGCTCCGGCGTTCGCTAATTGAACTTGTATTTAACTCCCGCACCTTGTGGCACTCATATCTCACGAACCATTAGAGATATTTTTATAATTTTTATATCAACTTGTAGAGAAAAGAATTGTCTTTTTTTCCATGTATCATATGTCTATGCGCGCAATGAAGAAGCGGTGCGCGCTCTACTTGCGCTCCGGCGTTCGCTAATTGAACTTGTATTTAACTCCCGCACCTTGCGGCACTCATATCTCACGAACCATTAGAGATATTTTTATAATTTTTATATCAACTTGTAGAGAAAAGAATTGTCTTTTTTTCCATGTATCATATGTCTATGCGCGCACAAAAATAAAGAAGCGGCAAGCGAAAGATAAGTGATCGTTCACACGCGCTACTTCCGCTCCGGCGTTCGCTAATTGAACTTGTATTTAACTCCCGCACCTTGTGGCACTCATATCTCACGAACCATTAGAGATATTTTTATAATTTTTATATCAACTTGTAGAGAAAAGAATTGTCTTTTTTTCCATGTATCATATGTCTATGCGCGCAATGAAGAAGCGGTGCGCGCTCTACTTGCGCTCCGGCGTTCGCTAATTGAACTTGTATTTAACTCCCGCACCTTGCGGCACTCATATCTCACGAACCATTAGAGATATTTTTATAATTTTTATATCAACTTGTAGAGAAAAGAATTGTCTTTTTTTCCATGTATCATATGTCTATGCGCGCACAAAAATAAAGAAGCGGCAAGCGAAAGATAAGTGATCGTTCACACGCGCTACTTCCGCTCCGGCGTTCGCTAATTGAACTTGTATTTAACTCCCGCACCTTGTGGCACTCATATCTCACGAACCATTAGAGATATTTTTATAATTTTTATATCAACTTGTAGAGAAAAGAATTGTCTTTTTTTCCATGTATCAAATGTCTATGCGCGCAATGAAGAAGCGGTGCGCGCTCTACTTGCGCTCCGGCGTTCGCTAATTGAACTTGTATTTAACTCCCGCACCTTGCGGCACTCATATCTCACGAACCATTAGAGATATTTTTATAATTTTTATATCAACTTGTAGAGAAAAGAATTGTCTTTTTTTCCATGTATCATATGTCTATGCGCGCACAAAAATAAAGAAGCGGCAAGCGAAAGATAAGTGATCGTTCACACGCGCTACTTGCGCTCCGGCGTTCGCTAATTGAACTTGTATTTAACTCCCGCACCTTGCGGCACTCATATCTCACGAACCATTAGAGATATTTTTATAATTTTTATATCAACTTGTAGAGAAAAGAATTGTCTTTTTTTCCATGTATCATATGTCTATGCGCGCAATGAAGAAGCGGTGCGCGCTCTACTTGCGCTCCGGCGTTCGCTAATTGAACTTGTATTTAACTCCCGCACCTTGCGGCACTCATATCTCACGAACCATTAGAGATATTTTTATAATTTTTATATCAACTTGTAGAGAAAAGAATTGTCTTTTTTTCCATGTATCATATGTCTATGCGCGGACAGGAATAAAGAAGCGGCAAGCGAAAGATAAGTGATCGTTCACACGCGCTACTTGCGCGCCGGCGTTCGCTAATTGAACTTGTATTTAACTCGCGCATCTTGCGGCACTCATATCTCACGAACCATTAGAGATATTTTTATAATTTTTATATCAACTTGTAGATAAAAGAATTGTCTTTTTTTCCATGTATCATATGTCTATGCACGCACAAAAATAAAGAAGCGGCAAGCGGAATTAAAGACTTTCTTTTGATGACTGTGGGAAAAAAAATATGAGGCGCATCGTAATGTTTTTTTATATATTTATAAAGAGGCACAGTGTATCTAGAAGTCCATGTAAAAAGAATTATTCTGTGTGCATAAATAAACATTTTACAAGGCTCTAAATAAAAATCCGGGATCCGCGAAATAGATACACCAATTGTTGTAAAAGACCCGGGACTCGCTACATAAACATATTCAGTGGGCGGTGCAATCAGGATATAACGGTGGCTGGCACCGGACAAAACAATGTCGCCACGGGGGCTAGTTGAGCAAAAATATATAGCCGCATCGTAAGGGTTAAATTGCCCTTTTACAAGGGAGATAATTCATGGTCACTTCAATTTTCAAAGTAATTTAAACAGGGTTGTGATACATAAAATTGCTCCCAGAAGCTTTGCGAAACACTTTTATATATTTCTGAAGCAAAAAAAGGTCTCACCTTTGCTTAAATTTGATTTATTTGCTCATTTTAAAGAGGCAAATTTCAAGGTCACTTCAATTTTCAAAGTCATTTTTTTAAGGTTGTGATACATAAAATTGTTCCCAGAAGCTTTGCGAAGTAGTTTTATATATTTCTGAAGCAAAAAAAAGTCTCGCGTTTGCTTAATTTTATTAAATTGCCCTTTTACAAGGGGGATAATTCATGGTCACTTCAATTTTCAAAGTAATTTAAATAGGGTTGTGATACATAAAATTGTTCCCAGAAGCTTTGCGAAACACTTTTATATATTTCTGAAGCAAAAAAAGGTCTCGCGTTTGCTTAAATTTGATTTATTTGCTCATTTTAAAGGGGCAAATTTCAAGGTCACTTCAATTTTCAAAGTCACTTTTTTAAGGTTGTGATACATAAAATTGTTCCCAGAAGCTTTGCGAAGTAGTTTTATATATTTCTGAAGCAAAAAAAAGTCTCGCGTTTGCTTAATTTTTATTAAATTGCCCTTTTACAAGGGAGATAATTCATGGTCACAACAATTTTCAAAGTAATTTAAATAGGGTTGTGATACATAAAATTGTTACCAGAAGCTTTGCGAAACACTTTTATATATTTCTGAAGCAAAAAAAGGTCTCGCGTTTGCTTAAATTTGATTTATTTGCTCATTTGAAAGGGGCAAATTTCAAGGTCACTTCAATTTTCAAAGTAACTTTTTTAAGGTTGTGATACATAAAAATTTTCCCAGAAGCTTTGCGAAGTAGTTTTATATATTTCTGAAGCAAAAAAAAGTCTCGCGTTTGCTTAATTTTTTTTAAATTGCCCTTTTACAAGGGGGATAATTCATGGTCACTTCAATTTTCAAAGTAATTTAAATAGGGTTGTGATACATAAAATTGTTCCCAGAAGCTTTGCGAAGTAGTTTTATATATTTCTGAAGCAAAAAAAAGTCTCGCGTTTGCTTAATTTTTATTAAATTGCCCTTTTACAAGGGAGATAATTCATGGTCACTTCAATTTTCAAAGTAATTTAAATAGGGTTGTGATACATAAAATTATTACCAGAAGCTTTGTGAAACACTTTTATATATTTCTGAAGCAAAAAAAGGTCTCGCGTTTGCTTAAATTTGATTTATTTGCTCATTTTAAAGGGGAAAATTTCAAGGTCACTTCAATTTTCAAAGTCACTTTTTTAAGGTTGTGATACATAATTTTTTCAGAAGCTTTGCGAAGTAGTTTTATATATTTCTGAAGCAAAAAAAAGTCTCGCGTTTGCTTAATTTTTATTAAATTGCCCTTTTACAAGGGAGATAATTCATGGTCACTTCAATTTTCAAAGTAATTTAAATAGGGTTGTGATACATAAAATTGTTCCCAGAAGCTTTGCGAAACACTTTTATATATTTCTGAAGCAAAAAAAGGTCTCGCGTTTGCTTAAATTTGATTTATTTGCTCATTTTAAAGGGGCAAATTTCAAGGTCACTTCAATTTTCAAAGTCACTTTTTTAAGGTTGTGATACATAAAATTGTTCCCAGAAGCTTTGCGAAGTAGTTTTATATATTTCTGAAGCAAAAAAAAGTCTCGCGTTTGCTTAATTTTTATTAAATTGCCCTTTTACAAGGGGGATAATTCATGGTCACTTCAATTTTCAAAGTAATTTAAATAGGGTTGTGATACATAAAATTGCTCCCAGAAGCTTTGCGAAACACTTTTATATATTTCTGAAGCAAAAAAAGGTCTCACCTTTGCTTAAATTTGATTTATTTGCTCATTTTAAAGAGGCAAATTTCAAGGTCACTTCAATTTTCAAAGTCACTTTTTTAAGGTTGTGATACATAAAATTGTTCCCAGAAGCTTTGCGAAGTAGTTTTATATATTTCTGAAGCAAAAAAAAGTCTTGCGTTTGCTTAATTTTATTAAATTGCCCTTTTACAAGGGGGATAATTCATGGTCACTTCAATTTTCAAAGTAATTTAAATAGGGTTGTGATACATAAAATTGCTCCCAGAAGCTTTGCGAAACACTTTTATATATTTCTGAAGCAAAAAAAGGTCTCGCGTTTGCTTAAATTTGATTTATTTGCTCATTTTAAAGGGGCAAATTTCAAGGTCACTTCAATTTTCAAAGTCACTTTTTTAAGGTTGTGATACATAAAATTGTTCCGAGAAGCTTTGCGAAGTAGTTTTATATATTTCTGAAGCAAAAAAAAGTCTCGTGTTTGCTTAATTTTTATTAAATTGCCCTTTTACAAGGGAGATAATTCATGGTCACAACAATTTTCAAAGTAATTTAAATAGGGTTGTGATACATAAAATTGTTACCATAAGCTTTGTGAAACACTTTTATATATTTCTGAAGCAAAAAAAGGTCTCGCCTTTGCTTAAATTTGATTTATTTGCTCATTTTAAAGGGGCAAATTTCAAGGTCACTTCAATTTTCAAAGTAACTTTTTTAAGGTTGTGATACATAAAATTGTTCCCAGAAGCTTTGCGAAGTAGTTTTATATATTTCTGAAGCAAAAAAAAGTCTCGCGTTTGCTTAATTTTATTAAATTGCTCTTTTACAAGGGGGATAATTCATGGTCACTTCAATTTTCAAAGTAATTTAAATAGGGTTGTGATACATAAAATTGTTCCCAGAAGCTTTGCGAAACATTTTTATATATTTCTGAAGCAAAAAAAGGTCTCGCGTTTGCTTAAATTTGATTTATTTGCTCATTTTAAAGGGGAAAATTTCAAGGTCACTTCAATTTTCAAAGTCACTTTTTTAAGGTTGTGATACATAATTTTTTCAGAAGCTTTGCGAAGTAGTTTTATATATTTCTGAAGCAAAAAAAAGTCTCGCGTTTGCTTAATTTTATTAAATTGCCCTTTTACAAGGGGGATAATTCATGGTCACTTCAATTTTCAAAGTAATTTAAATAGGGTTGTGATACATAAAATTGTTCCCAGAAGCTTTGCGAAACACTTTTATATATTTCTGAAGCAAAAAAAGGTCTCGCGTTTGCTTAAATTTGATTTATTTGCTCATTTTAAAGGGGCAAATTTCAAGGTCACTTCAATTTTCAAAGTCACTTTTTTAAGGTTGTGATACATAAAATTGTTCCCAGAAGCTTTGCGAAGTAGTTTTATATATTTCTGAAGCAAAAAAAAGTCTCGCGTTTGCTTAATTTTTATTAAATTGCCCTTTTACAAGGGAGATAATTCATGGTCACTTCAATTTTCAAAGTAATTTAAACAGGGTTGTGATACATAAAATTGCTCCCAGAAGCTTTGCGAAACACTTTTATATATTTCTGAAGCAAAAAAAGGTCTCGCGTTTGCTTAAATTTGATTTATTTGCTCATTTTAAAGGGGCAAATTTCAAGGTCACTTCAATTTTCAAAGTAACTTTTTTAAGGTTGTGATACATAAAAATTTTCCCAGAAGCTTTGCGAAGTAGTTTTATATATTTCTGAAGCATAAAAAAGTCTCGCGTTTGCTTAATTTTTTTTAAATTGCCCTTTTACAAGGGGGATAATTCATGGTCACTACAATTTTCAAAGTAATTTAAATAGGGTTGTGATACATAAAATTATTACCAGAAGCTTTGTGAAACACTTTTATATATTTCTGAAGCAAAAAAAGGTCTCGCGTTTGCTTAAATTTGATTTATTTGCTCATTTGAAAGGGGCAAATTTCAAGGTCACTTCAATTTTCAAAGTAACTTTTTTAAGGTTGTGATACATAAAATTGTTCCCAGAAGCTTTGCGAAGTAGTTTTATATATTTCTGAAGCAAAAAAAAGTCTCGCGTTTGCTTAATTTTATTAAATTGCTCTTTTACAAGGGGGATAATTCATGGTCACTTCAATTTTCAAAGTAATTTAAATAGGGTTGTGATACATAAAATTGTTCCCAGAAGCTTTGCGAAACATTTTTATATATTTCTGAAGCAAAAAAAGGTCTCGCGTTTGCTTAAATTTGATTTATTTGCTCATTTTAAAGGGGAAAATTTCAAGGTCACTTCAATTTTCAAAGTCACTTTTTTAAGGTTGTGATACATAATTTTTTCAGAAGCTTTGCGAAGTAGTTTTATATATTTCTGAAGCAAAAAAAAGTCTCGCGTTTGCTTAATTTTTATTAAATTGCCCTTTTACAAGGGAGATAATTCATGGTCACTTCAATTTTCAAAGTAATTTAAATAGGGTTGTGATACATAAAATTGCTCCCAGAAGCTTTGCGAAACACTTTTATATATTTCTGAAGCAAAAAAAGGTCTCGCCTTTGCTTAAATTTGATTTATTTGCTCATTTTAAAGGGGCAAATTTCAAGGTCACTTCAATTTTCAAAGTCACTTTTTTAAGGTTGTGATACATAAAATTGTTCCCAGAAGCTTTGCGAAGTAGTTTTATATATATCTGAAGCCAAAATAAAGTCTTGCGTTTGCTTAATTTTTATTAAATTGCCCTTTTACAAGGGGGATAATTCATGGTCACTTCAATTTTCAAAGTAATTTAAATAGGGTTGTGATACATAAAATTGCTCCCAGAAGCTTTGCGAAACACTTTTATATATTTCTGAAGCAAAAAAAGGTCTCGTGTTTGCTTAAATTTGATTTATTTGCTCATTTTAAAGGGGCAAATTTCAAGGTCACTTCAATTTTCAAAGTAACTTTTTTAAGGTTGTGATACATAAAATTGTTCCCAGAAGCTTTGCGAAGTAGTTTTATATATTTCTGAAGCAAAAAAAAGTCTCGCGTTTGCTTAATTTTATTAAATTGCCCTTTTACAAGGGGGATAATTCATGGTCACTTCAATTTTCAAAGTAATTTAAATAGGGTTGTGATACATAAAATTGTTCCCAGAAGCTTTGCGAAACATTTTTATATATTTCTGAAGCAAAAAAAGGTCTCGCGTTTGCTTAAATTTGATTTATTTGCTCATTTTAAAGGGGCAAATTTCAAGGTCACTTCAATTTTCAAAGTCACTTTTTTAAGGTTGTGATACATAATTTTTTCAGAAGCTTTGCGAAGTAGTTTTATATATTTCTGAAGCAAAAAAAAGTCTCGCGTTTGCTTAATTTTTATTAAATTGCCCTTTTACAAGGGAGATAATTCATGGTCACTTCAATTTTCAAAGTAATTTAAATAGGGTTGTGATACATAAAATTGCTCCCAGAAGCTTTGCGAAACACTTTTATATATTTCTGAAGCAAAAAAAGGTCTCGCCTTTGCTTAAATTTGATTTATTTGCTCATTTTAAAGGGGCAAATTTCAAGGTCACTTCAATTTTCAAAGTCACTTTTTTAAGGTTGTGATACATAAAATTGTTCCCAGAAGCTTTGCGAAGTAGTTTTATATATTTCTGAAGCCAAAATAAAGTCTTGCGTTTGCTTAATTTTTATTAAATTGCCCTTTTACAAGGGGGATAATTCATGGTCACTTCAATTTTCAAAGTAATTTAAATAGGGTTGTGATACATAAAATTGCTCCCAGAAGCTTTGCGAAACACTTTTATATATTTCTGAAGCAAAAAAAGGTCTCGTGTTTGCTTAAATTTGATTTATTTGCTCATTTTAAAGGGGCAAATTTCAAGGTCACTTCAATTTTCAAAGTAACTTTTTTAGGGTTGTGATACATAAAATTGTTCCCAGAAGCTTTGCGAAGTAGTTTTATATATTTCTGAAGCAAAAAAAAGTCTCGCGTTTGCTTAATTTTATTAAATTGCCCTTTTACAAGGGGGATAATTCATGGTCACTTCAATTTTCAAAGTAATTTAAATAGGGTTGTGATACATAAAATTGTTCCCAGAAGCTTTGCGAAACATTTTTATATATTTCTGAAGCAAAAAAAGGTCTCGCGTTTGCTTAAATTTGATTTATTTGCTCATTTTAAAGGGGAAAATTTCAAGGTCACTTCAATTTTCAAAGTCACTTTTTTAAGGTTGTGATACATAATTTTTTCAGAAGCTTTGCGAAGTAGTTTTATATATTTCTGAAGCAAAAAAAAGTCTCGCCTTTGCTTAAATTTGATTTATTTGCTCTTTTACAAGGGGGATAATTCATGGTCACTTCAATTTTCAAAGTAATTTAAATAGGGTTGTGATACATAAAATTGTTCCCAGAAGCTTTGCGAAACACTTTTATATATTTCTGAAGCAAAAAAAGGTCTCGCGTTTGCTTAAATTTGATTTATTTGCTCATTTTAAAGGGGCAAATTTCAAGGTCACTTCAATTTTCAAAGTCACTTTTTTAAGGTTGTGATACATAAAATTGTTCCCAGAAGCTTTGCGAAGTAGTTTTATATATTTCTGAAGCCAAAATAAAGTCTTGCGTTTGCTTAATTTTTATTAAATTGCCCTTTTACAAGGGGGATAATTCATGGTCACTTCAATTTTCAAAGTAATTTAAATAGGGTTGTGATACATAAAATTGCTCCCAGAAGCTTTGCGAAACACTTTTATATATTTCTGAAGCAAAAAAAGGTCTCGTGTTTGCTTAAATTTGATTTATTTGCTCATTTTAAAGGGGCAAATTTCAAGGTCACTTCAATTTTCAAAGTAACTTTTTTAAGGTTGTGATACATAAAATTGTTCCCAGAAGCTTTGCGAAGTAGTTTTATATATTTCTGAAGCAAAAAAAAGTCTCGCGTTTGCTTAATTTTATTAAATTGCTCTTTTACAAGGGGGATAATTCATGGTCACTTCAAATTTTCAAAGTAATTTAAATAGGGTTGTGATACATAAAATTGTTCCCAGAAGCTTTGCGAAACATTTTTATATATTTCTGAAGCAAAAAAAGGTCTCGCGTTTGCTTAAATTTGATTTATTTGCTCATTTGAAAGGGGAAAATTTCAAGGTCACTTCAATTTTCAAAGTCACTTTTTTAAGGTTGTGATACATAATTTTTTCAGAAGCTTTGCGAAGTAGTTTTATATATTTCTGAAGCAAAAAAAAGTCTCACCTTTGCTTAAATTTGATTTATTTGCTCTTTTACAAGGGGGATAATTCATGGTCACTTCAATTTTCAAAGTAATTTAAATAGGGTTGTGATACATAAAATTGTTCCCAGAAGCTTTGCGAAACACTTTTATATATTTCTGAAGCAAAAAAAGGTCTCGCGTTTGCTTAAATTTGATTTATTTGCTCATTTTAAAGGGGCAAATTTCAAGGTCACTTCAATTTTCAAAGTCACTTTTTTAAGGTTGTGATACATAAAATTGTTCCAAGAAGCTTTGCGAAGTAGTTTTATATATTTCTGAAGCAAAGAAAAGTCTCGTGTTTGCTTAATTTTTATTAAATTGCCCTTTTACAAGGGGGATAATTCATGGTCACAACAATTTTCAAAGTAATTTAAATAGGGTTGTGATACATAAAATTGTTACCAGAAGCTTTGTGAAACACTTTTATATATTTCTGAAGCAAAAAAAGGTCTCGCGTTTGCTTAAATTTGATTTATTTGCTCATTTGAAAGGGGCAAATTTCAAGGTCACTTCAATTTTCAAAGTAACTTTTTTAAGGTTGTGATACATAAAATTGTTCCCAGAAGCTTTGCGAAGTAGTTTTATATATTTCTGAAGCAAAAAAAAGTCTCGCGTTTGCTTAATTTTATTAAATTGCTCTTTTACAAGGGGGATAATTCATGGTCACTTCAATTTTCAAAGTAATTTAAATAGGGTTGTGATACATAAAATTGTTCCCAGAAGCTTTGCGAAACATTTTTATATATTTCTGAAGCAAAAAAAGGTCTCGCGTTTGCTTAAATTTGATTTATTTGCTCATTTTAAAGGGGAAAATTTCAAGGTCACTTCAATTTTCAAAGTCACTTTTTTAAGGTTGTGATACATAATTTTTTCAGAAGCTTTGCGAAGTAGTTTTATATATTTCTGAAGCAAAAAAAAGTCTCGCGTTTGCTTAATTTTTATTAAATTGCCCTTTTACAAGGGAGATAATTCATGGTCACTTCAATTTTCAAAGTAATTTAAATAGGGTTGTGATACATAAAATTGCTCCCAGAAGCTTTGCGAAACACTTTTATATATTTCTGAAGCAAAAAAAGGTCTCGCCTTTGCTTAAATTTGATTTATTTGCTCATTTTAAAGGGGCAAATTTCAAGGTCACTTCAATTTTCAAAGTCACTTTTTTAAGGTTGTGATACATAAAATTGTTCCCAGAAGCTTTGCGAAGTAGTTTTATATATTTCTGAAGCCAAAATAAAGTCTTGCGTTTGCTTAATTTTTATTAAATTGCCCTTTTACAAGGGGGATAATTCATGGTCACTTCAATTTTCAAAGTAATTTAAATAGGGTTGTGATACATAAAATTGCTCCCAGAAGCTTTGCGAAACACTTTTATATATTTCTGAAGCAAAAAAAGGTCTCGCGTTTGCTTAAATTTGATTTATTTGCTCATTTTAAAGGGGCAAATTTCAAGGTCACTTCAATTTTCAAAGTCACTTTTTTAAGGTTGTGATACATAAAATTGTTCCCAGAAGCTTTGCGAAGTAGTTTTATATATTTCTGAAGCCAAAAAAAGTCTTGCGTTTGCTTAATTTTTATTAAATTGCCCTTTTACAAGTGGGATAATTCATGGTCACTTCAATTTTCAAAGTAATTTAAATAGGGTTGTGATACATAAAATTGCTCACAGAAGCTTTGCGAAACACTTTTATATATTTCTGAAGCAAAAAAAGGTCTCACCTTTGCTTAAATTTGATTTATTTGCTCATTTTAAAGGGGCAAATTTCAAGGTCACTTCAATTTTCAAAGTCACTTTTTTAAGGTTGTGATACATAAAATTGTTCCCAGAAGCTTTGCGAAGTAGTTTTATATATTTCTGAAGCCAAAAAAAGTCTTGCGTTTGCTTAATTTTTTTTAAATTGCCATTTTACAAGGGGGATAATTCATGGTCACTTCAATTTTCAAAGTAATTTAAATAGGGTTGTGATACATAAAATTGCTCCCAGAAGCTTTGCGAAACACTTTTATATATTTCTGAAGCAAAAAAAGGTCTCGCGTTTGCTTAAATTTGATTTATTTGCTCATTTTAAAGGGGCAAATTTCAAGGTCACTTCAATTTTCAAAGTAACTTTTTTAAGGTTGTGATACATAAAATTGTTCCCAGAAGCTTTGCGAAGTAGTTTTATATATTTCTGAAGCAAAAAAAGTCTCGCGTTTGCTTAATTTTTTATTAAATTGGCCTTTAACAAGGGGGATAATTCATGGTCACTTAAATTTTCAAAGTAATTTAAATAGGGTTGTGATACATAAAATTGTTACCAGAAGCTTAGTGAAACACTTTTATATATTTCTGAAGCCAAAAAAGGTCTCGCGTTTGCTTAAATTTGATTTATTTGCTCATTTGAAAGGGGCAAATTTCAAGGTCACTTCAATTTTCAAAGTAACTTTATTAAGGTTGTGATACATAAAATTGTTCCCAGAAGCTTTGCGAAGTAGTTTTATATATTTCTGAAGCAAAAAAAAGTCTCGCGTTTGCTTAATTTTTATTAAATTGCCCTTTTACAAGGGGGATAATTCATGGTCACTTCAATTTTCAAAGTAATTTAAATAGGGTTGTGATACATAAAATTGCTCCCAGAAGCTTTGCGAAACACTTTTATATATTTCTGAAGCAAAAAAAGGTCTCGCGTTTGCTTAAATTTGATTTATTTGCTCATTTTAAAGGGGCAAATTTCAAGGTCACTTCAATTTTCAAAGTAACTTTTTTAAGGTTGTGATACATAAAATTGTTCCCAGAAGCTTTGCGAAGTAGTTTTTTATATTTCTGAAGCAAAAAAAAGTCTCGCGTTTGCTTAATTTTTATTAAATCGCCCTTTTACAAGGGGGATAATTCATGGTCACTTCAATTTTCAAAGTAATTTAAATAGGGTTGTGATACATAAAAATTTTCCCAGAAGCTTTGCGAAACACTTTTATATATTTCTGAAGCAAAAAAAGGTCTCGCGTTTGCTTAAATTTGATTTATTTGCTCATTTTAAAGGGGCAAATTTCAAGGTCACTTCAATTTTCAAAGTAACTTTTTTAAGGTTGTGATACATAAAATTGTTCCCAGAAGCTTTGCGAAGTAGTTTTATATATTTCTGAAGCCAAAAAAAGTCTTGCGTTTGCTTAATTTTTTTTAAATTGCCCTTTTACAAGGGGGATAATTCATGGTCACTTCAATTTTCAAAGTAATTTAAATAGGGTTGTGATACATAAAATTGCTCCCAGAAGCTTTGCGAAACACTTTTATATATTTCTGAAGCAAAAAAAGGTCTCGCGTTTGCTTAAATTTGATTTATTTGCTCATTTTAAAGGGGCAAATTTCAAGGTCACTTCAATTTTCAAAGTAACTTTTTTAAGGTTGTGATACATAAAATTGTTCCCAGAAGCTTTGCGAAGTAGTTTTATATATTTCTGAAGCAAAAAAAGTCTCGCGTTTGCTTATTTTTTTATTAAATTGGCCTTTAACAAGGGGGATAATTCATGGTCACTTAAATTTTCAAAGTAATTTAAATAGGGTTGTGATACATAAAATTGTTACCAGAAGCTTTGCGAAACACTTTTATATATTTCTGAAGCAAAAAAAGGTCTCGCGTTTGCTTAAATTTGATTTATTTGCTCATTTGAAAGGGGCAAATTTCAAGGTCACTTCAATTTTCAAAGTAACTTTATTAAGGTTGTGATACATAAAATTGTTCCCAGAAGCTTTGCGAAGTAGTTTTATATATTTCTGAAGCAAAAACAAGTCTCGCGTTTGCTTAATTTTTATTAAATTGCCCTTTTACAAGGGGGATAATTCATGGTCACTTCAATTTTCAAAGTAATTTAAATAGGGTTGTGATACATAAAATTGCTCCCAGAAGCTTTGCGAAACACTTTTATATATTTCTGAAGCAAAAAAAGGTCTCGCGTTTGCTTAAATTTGATTTATTTGCTCATTTTAAAGGGGCAAATTTCAAGGTCACTTCAATTTTCAAAGTAACTTTTTTAAGGTTGTGATACATAAAATTGTTCCCAGAAGCTTTGCGAAGTAGTTTTTTATATTTCTGAAGCAAAAAAAAGTCTCGCGTTTGCTTACTTTTTATTAAATCGCCCTTTTACAAGGGGGATAATTCATGGTCACTTCAATTTTCAAAGTAATTTAAATAGGGTTGTGATACATAAAAATTTTCCCAGAAGCTTTGCGAAACACTTTTATATATTTCTGAAGCAAAAAAAGGTCTCGCGTTTGCTTAAATTTGATTTATTTGCTCATTTTAAAGGGGCAAATTTCAAGGTCACTTCAATTTTCAAAGTAACTTTTTTAAGGTTGTGATACATAAAATTGTTCCCAGAAGCTTTGCGAAGTAGTTTTATATATTTCTGAAGCAAAAAAAAGTCTCGCGTTTGCTTAATTTTTATTAGATTGCCCTTTTACAAGGGGGATAATTCATGGTCACTTCAATTTTCAAAGTAATTTAAATAGGGTTGTGATACATAAAAATTTTCCCAGAAGCTTTGCGAAACACTTTTATATATTTCTGAAGCAAAAAAAGGTCTCGCGTTTGCTTAAATTTGATTTATTTGCTCATTTTAAAGGGGCAAATTTCAAGGTCACTTCAATTTTCAAAGTAACTTTTTTAAGGTTGTGATACATAAAATTGTTCCCAGAAGCTTTGCAAAGTAGTTTTATATATTTCTGAAGCAAAAAAAAGTCTCGCGTTTGCTTAATTTTTATTAAATTGCCCTTTTACAAGGGGGATAATTCATGGTCACTTCAATTTTCAAAGTAATTTAAATAGGGTTGTGATACATAAAATTGTTCCCAGAAGCTTTGCGAAGTAGTTTTATATATTTCTGAAGCAAAAAAAAGTCTCGCGTTTGCTTAATTTTTAGTAAATTGCCCTTTTACAAGGGGGATAATTCATGGTCACTTCAATTTTCAAAGTAATTTAAATAGGGTTGTGATACATAAAATTGTTCCCAGAAGCTTTGCGAAACACTTTTATATATTTCTGAAGCAAAAAAAGGTCTCGCGTTTGCTTAAATTTGATTTATTTGCTCATTTTAAAGGGGCAAATTTCAAGGTCACTTCAATTTTCAAAGTCACTTTTTTAAGGTTGTGATACATAAAATTGTTCCCAGAAGCTTTGCGAAGTAGTTTTATATATTTCTGAAGCCAAAAAAAGTCTTGCGTTTGCTTAATTTTTATTAAATTGCCCTTTTACAAGGGGGATAATTCATGGTCACTTCAATTTTCAAAGTAATTTAAATAGGGTTGTGATACATAAAATTGCTCACAGAAGCTTTGCGAAACACTTTTATATATTTCTGAAGCAAAAAAAGGTCTCACCTTTGCTTAAATTTGATTTATTTGCTCATTTTAAAGGGGCAAATTTCAAGGTCACTTCAATTTTCAAAGTCACTTTTTTAAGGTTGTGATACATAAAATTGTTCCCAGAAGCTTTGCGAAGTAGTTTTATATATTTCTGAAGCCAAAAAAAGTCTTGCGTTTGCTTAATTTTTTTTAAATTGCCCTTTTACAAGGGGGATAATTCATGGTCACTTCAATTTTCAAAGTAATTTAAATAGGGTTGTGATACATAAAATTGCTCCCAGAAGCTTTGCGAAACACTTTTATATATTTCTGAAGCAAAAAAAGGTCTCGCGTTTGCTTAAATTTGATTTATTTGCTCATTTTAAAGGGGCAAATTTCAAGGTCACTTCAATTTTCAAAGTCACTTTTTTAAGGTTGTGATACATAAAATTGTTCCCAGAAGCTTTGCGAAGTAGTTTTATATATTTCTGAAGCAAAAAAAGTCTCGCGTTTGCTTATTTTTTTATTAAATTGGCCTTTAACAAGGGGGATAATTCATGGTCACTTAAATTTTCAAAGTAATTTAAATAGGGTTGTGATACATAAAATTGTTACCAGAAGCTTTGTGAAACACTTTTATATATTTCTGAAGCCAAAAAAGGTCTCGCGTTTGCTTAAATTTGATTTATTTGCTCATTTGAAAGGGGCAAATTTCAAGGTCACTTCAATTTTCAAAGTAACTTTATTAAGGTTGTGATACATAATATTGTTCCCAGAAGCTTTGCGAAGTAGTTTTATATATTTCTGAAGCAAAAAAAAGTCTCGCGTTTGCTTAATTTTTATTAAATTGCCCTTTTACAAGGGGGATAATTCATGGTCACTTCAATTTTCAAAGTAATTTAAATAGGGTTGTGATACATAAAATTGTTCCCAGAAGCTTTGCGAAGTAGTTTTATATATTTCTGAAGCAAAAAAAAGTCTCGCGTTTGCTTAATTTTTAGTAAATTGCCCTTTTACAAGGGGGATAATTCATGCTGACTTCAATTTTCAAAGTAATTTAAATAGGGTTGTGATACATAAAATTGTTCCCAGAAGCTTTGCGAAACACTTTTATATATTTCTGAAGCAAAAAAAGGTCTCGCGTTTGCTTAAATTTGATTTATTTGCTCATTTTAAAGGGGAAAATTTCAAGGTCACTTCAATTTTCAAAGTCACTTTTTTAAGGTTGTGATACATAAAATTGTTCCCAGAAGCTTTGCGAAGTAGTTTTATATATTTCTGAAGCCAAAAAAAGTCTTGCGTTTGCTTAATTTTTATTAAATTGCCCTTTTACAAGGGGGATAATTCATGGTCACTTCAATTTTCAAAGTAATTTAAATAGGGTTGTGATACATAAAATTGCTCACAGAAGCTTTGCGAAACACTTTTATATATTTCTGAAGCAAAAAAAAGGTCTCACCTTTGCTTAAATTTGATTTATTTGCTCATTTTAAAGGGGCAAATTTCAAGGTCACTTCAATTTTCAAAGTCACTTTTTTAAGGTTGTGATACATAAAATTGTTCCCAGAAGCTTTGCGAAGTAGTTTTATATATTTCTGAAGCCAAAAAAAGTCTTGCGTTTGCTTAATTTTTTTTAAATTGCCCTTTTACAAGGGGGATAATTCATGGTCACTTCAATTTTCAAAGTAATTTAAATAGGGTTGTGATACATAAAATTGCTCCCAGAAGCTTTGCGAAACACTTTTATATATTTCTGAAGCAAAAAAAGGTCTCGCGTTTGCTTAAATTTGATTTATTTGCTCATTTTAAAGGGGCAAATTTCAAGGTCACTTCAATTTTCAAAGTAACTTTTTTAAGGTTGTGATACATAAAATTGTTCCCAGAAGCTTTGCGAAGTAGTTTTATATATTTCTGAAGCAAAAAAAAGTCTCGCGTTTGCTTAATTTTTATTAGATTGCCCTTTTACAAGGGGGATAATTCATGGTCACTTCAATTTTCAAAGTAATTTAAATAGGGTTGTGATACATAAAATTGCTCCCAGAAGCTTTGCGAAACACTTTTATATATTTCTGAAGCAAAAAAAGGTCTCGCGTTTGCTTAAATTTGATTTATTTGCTCATTTTAAAGGGGCAAATTTCAAGGTCACTTCAATTTTCAAAGTCACTTTTTTAAGGTTGTGATACATAAAATTGTTCCCAGAAGCTTTGCGAAGTAGTTTTATATATTTCTGAAGCAAAAAAAAGTCTCGCGTTTGCTTAATTTTTATTAAATTGCCCTTTTACAAGGGAGATAATTCATGGTCACTTCAATTTTCAAAGTAATTTAAATAGGGTTGTGATACATAAAATTGCTCACAGAAGCTTTGCGAAGTAGTTTTATATATTTCTGAAGCAAAAAAAAGTCTCGCGTTTGCTTAATTTTTATTAAATTGCCCTTTTACAAGGGAGATAATTCATGGTCACTTCAATTTTCAAAGTAATTTAAATAGGGTTGTGATACATAAAATTGCTCCCAGAAGCTTTGCGAAACACTTTTATATATTTCTGAAGCAAAAAAAGGTCTCGCGTTTGCTTAAATTTGATTTATTTGCTCACTTGAAAGGGGCAAATTTCAAGGTCCCTTCAATTTTCAAAGTCACTTTTTTAAGGTTGTGATCCATAAAATTGTTCCCAGAAGCTTTGCGAAGTAGTTTTATATATTTCTGAAGCAAAAAAAGTCTCGCGTTTGCTTAATTTTTTATTAAATTGGCCTTTAACAAGGGGGATTATTCATGGTCACTTAAATTTTCAAAGTAAATTAAATAGGGTTGTGATACATAAAATTGTTACCAGAAGCTTTGCGAAACACTTTTATATATTTCTGAAGCAAAAAAAGGTCTCGCGTTTGCTTAAATTTGATTTATTTGCTCATTTTAAAGGGGCAAATTTCAAGGTCACTTCAATTTTCAAAGTCATTTTTTTAAGGTTGTGATACATAAAATTGTTCCCAGAAGCTTTGCGAAGTAGTTTTATATATTTCTGAAGCAAAAAAAAGTCTCGCGTTTGCTTAATTTTTTAATAAATTGCCCTTTTACAAGGGAGATAATTCATGGTCACTTCAATTTTCAAAGTAATTTAAATAGGGTTGTGATACATAAAATTGTTCCCAGAAGCTTTGCGAAGTAGTTTTATATATTTCTGAAGCAAAAAAAAGTCTCGCGTTTGCTTAATTTTTATTAAATTGCCCTTTTACAAGGGGGATAATTCATGGTCACTTCAATTTTCAAAGTAATTTAAATAGGGTTGTGATACATAAAATTGTTCCCAGAAGCTTTGCGAAACACTTTTATATATTTCTGAAGCAAAAAAAGGTCTCGCGTTTGCTTAAATTTGATTTATTTGCTCATTTTAAAGGGGCAAATTTCAAGGTCACTTCAATTTTCAAAGTCATTTTTTTAAGGTTGTGATACATAAAATTGTTCCCAGAAGCTTTGCGAAGTAGTTTTATATATTTCTGAAGCAAAAAAAAGTCTCGCGTTTGCTTAATTTTTATTAAATTTCCCTTTTACAAGGGAGATAATTCATGGTCACTTCAATTTTCAAAGTAATTTAAAAAGGGTTGTGATACATAAAATTGCTCACAGAAGCTTTGCGAAACACTTTTATTTATTTCTGAAGCAAAAAAAGGTCTCGCCTTTGCTTAAATTTGATTTATTTGCTCATTTTAAAGGGGCAAATTTCAAGGTCACTTCAATTTTCAAAGTAACTTTTTTAAGGTTGTGATAAATAAAATTGTTCCCAGAAGCTTTGCGAAACACTTTTATATATTTCTGAAGCAAAAAAAGGTCTCGCCTTTGCTTAAATTTGATTTATTTGCTCATTTTAAAGGGGCAATTTCCAAAGTCACTTTTTTAAGGTTGTGATACATAAAATTGTTCCCAGAAGCTTTGCGAAGTAGTTTTATATATTTCTGAAGCAAAAAAAAGTCTCGCGTTTGCTTAATTTTTTATTAAATTGCCCTTTTACAAGGGAGATAATTCATGGTCACTTAAATTTTCAAAGTAATTTAAATAGGGTTGTGATACATAAAATTGTTCCCAGAAGCTTTGCGAAGTAGTTTTATATATATCTGAAGCAAAAAAAAGTCTCGCGTTTGCTTAATTTTTATTAAATTGCCCTTTTACAAGGGAGATAATTCATGGTCACTTCAATTTTCAAAGTAATTTAAAAAGGGTTGTGATACATAAAATTGCTCACAGAAGCTTTGCGAAACACTTTTATTTATTTCTGAAGCAAAAAAAGGTCTCGCCTTTGCTTAAATTTGATTTATTTGCTCATTTTAAAGGGGCAAATTTCAAGGTCACTTCAATTTTCAAAGTAACTTTTTTAAGGTTGTGATACATAAAATTGTTCCCAGAAGCTTTGCGAAACACTTTTATATATTTCTGAAGCAAAAAAAGGTCGACCTCGCCTTTGCTTAAATTTGATTTATTTGCTCATTTTAAAGGGGCAATTTCCAAAGTCACTTTTTTAAGGTTGTGATACATAAAATTGTTCCCAGAAGCTTTGCGAAGTAGTTTTATATATTTCTGAAGCAAAAAAAAGTCTCGCGTTTGCTTAATTTTTTAATAAATTGCCCTTTTACAAGGGAGATAATTCATGGTCACTTCAATTTTCAAAGTAATTTAAATAGGGTTGTGATACTTAAAATTGTTCCCAGAAGCTTTGCGAAGTAGTTTTATATATTTCTGAAGCAAAAAAAAGTCTCGCGTTTGCTTAATTTTATTAAATTGCCCTTTTACAAGGGGGATAATTCATGGTCACTTCAATTTTCAAAGTAATTTAAATAGGGTTGTGATACATAAAATTGTTCCCAGAAGCTTTGCGAAACACTTTTATATATTTCTGAAGCAAAAAAAGGTCTCGCGTTTGCTTAAATTTGATTTATTTGCTCATTTTAAAGTGGCAAATTTCAAGGTCACTTCAATTTTCAAAGTCATTTTTTTAAGGTTGTGATACATAAAATTGTTCCCAGAAGCTTTGCGAAGTAGTTTTATATATTTCTGAAGCAAAAAAAAGTCTCGCGTTTGCCTAATTTTTATTAAATTTCCCTTTTACAACGGAGATAATTCATGGTCACTTCAATTTTCAAAGTAATTTAAAAAGGGTTGTGATACATAAAATTGCTCACAGAAGCTTTGCGAAACACTTTTAATTATTTCTGAAGCCAAAAAAGGTCTCGCCTTTGCTTAAATTTGATTTATTTGCTCATTTTAAAGGGGCAAATTTCAAGGTCACTTCAATTTTCAAAGTAACTTTTTTAAGGTTGTGATAAATAAAATTGTTCCCAGAAGCTTTGCGAAACACTTTTATATATTTCTGAAGCAAAAAAAGGTCTCGCCTTTGCTTAAATTTGATTTATTTGCTCATTTTAAAGGGGCAATTTCCAAAGTCACTTTTTTAAGGTTGTGATACATAAAATTGTTCCCAGAAGCTTTGCGAAGTAGTTTTATATATTTCTGAAGCAAAAAAAAGTCTCGCGTTTGCTTAATTTTATTAAATTGCCCTTTTACAAGGGGGATAATTCATGGTCACTTCAATTTTCAAAGTAATTTAAATAGGGTTGTGATACATAAAATTGTTCCAAGAAGCTTTGCGAAACACTTTTATATATTTCTGAAGCAAAAAAAGGTCTCGCGTTTGCTTAAATTTGATTTATTTGCTCATTTTAAAGGGGCAAATTTCAAGGTCACTTCAATTTTCAAAGTCATTTTTTTAAGGTTGTGATACATAAAATTGTTCCCAGAAGCTTTGCGAAGTAGTTTTATATATTTCTGAAGCAAAAAAAAGTCGCGCGTTTGCTTAATTTTTATTAAATTGCCCTTTTACAAGGGAGATAATTCATGGTCACTTCAATTTTCAAAGTAATTTAAAAAGGGTTGTGATACATAAAATTGCTCACAGAAGCTTTGCGAAACACTTTTATTTATTTCTGAAGCAAAAAAAGGTCTCGCCTTTGCTTAAATTTGATTTATTTGCTCATTTTAAAGGGGCAAATTTCAAGGTCACTTCAATTTTCAAAGTAACTTTTTTAAGGTTGTGATACATAAAATTGTTCCCAGAAGCTTTGCGAAACACTTTTATATATTTCTGAAGCAAAAAAAGGTCTCGCCTTTGCTTAAATTTGATTTATTTGCTCATTTTAAAGGGGCAATTTCCAAAGTCACTTTTTTAAGGGCTGTGATACATAAAATTGATAACAGAAGCTTTGCGAAGTAGTTTTATATATTTCTGAAGCAAAAAAAGTCTCGCGTTTGCTTAATTTTTTATTAAATTTCCCTTTTACAAGGGAGATAATTCATGGTCACTTCAATTTTCAAAGTAATTTAAATAGGGTTGTGATACATAAAATTGCTCCCAGAAGCATTGCGAAACACTTTTATATATTTCTGAAGCAAAAAAAGGTCTCACGTTTGCTTAAATTTGATTTATTTGCTCATTTTAAAGGGGCAAATTTCAAGGTCACTTCAATTTTCAAAGTAACTTTTTTAAGGTTGTGATACATAAAATTGTTCCCAGAAGCTTTGCGAAACACTTTTATATATTTCTGAAGCAAAAAAAGGTCTCGCCTTTGCTTAAATTTGATTTATTTGCTCATTTTAAAGGGGCAATTTCCAAAGTCACTTTTTTAAGGTTGTGATACATAAAATTGTTCCCAGAAGCTTTGCGAAGTAGTTTTATATATTTCTGAAGCAAAAAAAAGTCTCGCGTTTGCTTAATTTTTTATTAAATTGCCCTTTTACAAGAGAGATAATTCATGGTCACTTCAATTTTCAAAGTAATTTAAATAGGGTTGTGATACATAAAATTGTTCCCAGAAGCTTTGCGAAGTAGTTTTATATATTTCTGAAGCAAAAAAAAGTCTCGCGTTTGCTTAATTTTATTAAATTGCCCTTTTACAAGGGGGATAATTCATGGTCACTTCAATTTTCAAAGTAATTTAAATAGGGTTGTGATACATAAAATTGTTCCCAGAAGCTTTGCGAAACACTTTTATATATTTCTGAAGCAAAAAAAGGTCTCGCGTTTGCTTAAATTTGATTTATTTGCTCATTTTAAAGGGGCAAATTTCAAGGTCACTTCAATTTTCAAAGTCATTTTTTTAAGGTTGTGATACATAAAATTGTTCCCAGAAGCTTTGCGAAGTAGTTTTATATATTTCTGAAGCAAAAAAAAGTCTCGCGTTTGCCTAATTTTTATTAAATTTCCCTTTTACAACGGAGATAATTCATGGTCACTTCAATTTTCAAAGTAATTTAAAAAGGGTTGTGATACATAAAATTGCTCACAGAAGCTTTGCGAAACACTTTTATATATTTCTGAAGCAAAAAAAGGTCTCGCCTTTGCTTAAATTTGATTTATTTGCTCATTTTAAAGGGGCAAATTTCAAGGTCACTTCAATTTTCAAAGTTACTTTTTTACGGTTGTGATACATAAAATTGTTCCCAGAAGCTTTGCGAAACACTTTTATATATTTCTGAAGCAAAAAAAGGTCTCGCCTTTGCTTAAATTTGATTTATTTGCTCATTTTAAAGGGGCAATTTCCAAAGTCACTTTTTTAAGGTTGTGATACATAAAATTGTTCCCAGAAGCTTTGCGAAGTAGTTTTATATATTTCTGAAGCAAAAAAAAGTCTCGCGTTTGCTTAATTTTTTATTAAATTGCCCTTTTACAAGGGAGATAATTCATGGTCACTTCAATTTTCAAAGTAAATTAAATAGGGTTGTGATACATAAAATTGTTCCAGAAGCTTTGCGAAGTAGTTTTATATATTTCTGAAGCAAAAAAAAGTCTCGCGTTTGCTTAATTTTATTAAATTGCGCTTTTACAAAGGGGGATAATTCATGGTCACTTCAATTTTCAAAGTAATTTAAATAGGGTTGTGATACATAAAATTGTTCCCAGAAGCTTTGCGAAACACTTTTATATATTTCTGAAGCAAAAAAAGGTCTCGCGTTTGCTTAAATTTGATTTATTTGCTCATTTTAAAGGGGCAAATTTCAAGGTCACTTCAATTTTCAAAGTCATTTTTTTAAGGTTGTGATACATAAAATTGTTCCCAGAAGCTTTGCGAAGTAGTTTTATATATTTCTGAAGCAAAAAAAAGTCTCGCGTTTGCTTAATTTTTTATTAAATTGCCCTTTTACAAGGGAGATAATTCATGGTCACTTCAATTTTCAAAGTAATTTAAATAGGGTTGTGATACATAAAATTGTTCCCAGAAGCTTTGCGAAGTAGTTTTATATATTTCTGAAGCAAAAAAAAGTCTCGCGTTTGCTTAATTTTATTAAATTGCCCTTTTACAAGGGGGATAATTCATGGTCACTTCAATTTTCAAAGTAATTTAAATAGGGTTGTGATACATAAAATTGTTACCAGAAGCTTTGCGAAACACTTTTATATATTTCTGAAGCAAAAAAAGGTCTCGCGTTTGCTTAAATTTGATTTATTTGCTCATTTGAAAGGGGCAAATTTCAAGGTCACTTCAATTTTCAAAGTAACTTTTTTAAGGTTGTGATACATAAAATTGTTCCCAGAAGCTTTGCGAAGTAGTTTTATATATTTCTGAAGCAAAAAAAAGTCTCGCGTTTGCTTAATTTTTTATTAAATTGCCCTTTTACAAGGGAGATAATTCATGGTCACTTCAATTTTCAAAGTAATTTAAATAGGGTTGTGATACATAAAATTGCTCCCAGAAGCTTTGCGAAACACTTTTATTTATTTCTGAAGCAAAAAAAGGTCTCGCGTTTGCTTAAATTTGATTTATTTGCTCATTTTAAAGGGGCAAATTTCAAGGTCACTTCAATTTTCAAAGTAACTTTTTTAAGGTTGTGATACATAAAATTGTTCCCAGAAGCTTTGCAAAGTAGTTTTATATATTTCTGAAGCAAAAAAAAGTCTCGCGTTTGCTTAATTTTATTAAATTGCTCTTTTACAAGGGGGATAATTCATGGTCACTTCAATTTTCAAAGTAATTTAAATAGGGTTGTGATACATAAAATTGTTCCCAGAAGCTTTGCGAAACACTTTTATATATTTCTGAAGCAAAAAAAGGTCTCGCGTTTGCTTAAATTTGATTTATTTGCTCATTTTAAAGGGGCAAATTTCAAGGTCACTTCAATTTTCAAAGTCACTTTTTTAAGGTTGTGATACATAAAATTATTCCCAGAAGCTTTGCGAAGTAGTTTTATATATTTCTGAAGCAAAAAAAAGTCTCGCGTTTGCTTAATTTTTATTAACCCTTACGATGCGGGGAGCGGTATATTTCCGTGCCAAATATAAACTGGCGCGCAAGCCCTCTAGGCGAAATCCGGAGTCCGGACTCTAACTTTCACGAGAAGGCAAAAATTTACTGCAAGCAGTTTTGGCGGCTCCCGGATTGCTCGTAATTATTTTCCGCGCCTCGCTAAACGCCGTTGTTTTATGAAAATTGGTTTAACTGGCGCAGACAGCGAGCCCCGTGAAAACATGTATTTTCTCTGTTGAATTGTTGACAAAAAGCAGACGAAATGTGTTCTTTCGCGCTTGATATTTCACTAACCAAGTGGCGCGCTCTAACACATGATATATCGATGGAAAGAGAATAAAATTGTCTTCAATTTGGTGTATAATTTGTATATGCGCAGTTGCAAATAATTGTACTATAAAGGCCGTAAAAGGCCGCAAAAGCAGACAAAATGTGTTCTTTCGCGCTTGATATTTCACTAACCAAGTGGCGCGCTCTAACACATGATATATCGATGGAAAGAGAATAAAATTGTCTTCAATTTGGTGTATAATTTGTATATACGCAGTTTTCAAATAATTGTACTAAAAAATATTTAAAAGTTTTCGACTTTCGTGCATGATATTTCACTAACCAAGTGGCGCGCTCTACCACATGATATATCGATGGAAAGAGAATAAAATTGTCTTCAATTTGGTGTATAATTTGTATATGCGCAGTTGCAAATAATTGTACTATAAAGGCCGTAAAAGGCCGCAAAAACAGCCAAAATGTGTTCTTTCGCGCTTGATATTTCACTAACCAAGTGGCGCGCTCTACCACATGATATATCGATGGAAAGAGAATAAAATTGTCTTCAATTTGGTGTATAATTTGTATATGCGCAGTTGCAAATAATTGTACTATAAAGGCCGTAAAAGGCCGCAAAAGCAGACAAAATGTGTTCTTTCGCGCTTGATATTTCACTAACCAAGTGGCGCGCTCTAACACATGATATATCGATGGAAAGAGAATAAAATTGTCTTCAATTTGGTGTATAATTTGTATATGCGCAGTTTTCAAATAATTGTACTAAAAAATATTTCAAAATGTGTTCTTTCGCGCTTGATATTTCACTAACCAAGTGGCGCGCTCTACCACATGATATATCGATAGAAAGAGAATAAAATTGTCTTCAATTTGGTGTATAATTTGCATATGCGCAGTTTCAAATAATTGCACTATAAAGGCCACAAAAGGCCGCAAAAGGCCGCAAAAGCAGACAAAATGTGTTCTTTCACGCTCGATATTTCACTAACCAAGTGGCGCGCTCTACCACATGATATATCGATGGAAAGAGAATAAAATTGTCTTCAATTTGGTGTATAATTTGTATATGCGCAGTTGCAAATAATTGCACTATAAAGGCCGCAAAAAGCCGCAAAAGCAAACAAAATGTGTTCTTTCGCGCTCGATATTTCACTAACCAAGTGGCGCGCTCTACCACATGATATATCGATGGAAAGAGAATAAAATTGTCTTCAATTTGGTGTATAATTTGTATATGCGCAGTTGCAAATAATTGTACTAAAAATATTTAAAAGTTTTCGACTTTCGTGCATGATATTTCAATAACAAATTGGCGCGCTATAAAACATGATATATCGATGGAAAGAGAATAAAATTGTCTTCAATTTGGTGTATAATTTGTATATGCGCAGTTGCAAATAATTGTACTATGAAGGCCGCAAAAAAAAAGCTTTTGCGCTTGATATTTTACTAACCAAGTGGCGCGCTATAAAGCAAGATATATCGATGGAAAGAGAATAAAAGTGCCATCATTTTGGTATATGATATGTATATGCGCAAAGAGAAATAAAGATGCAAGAAGCCCCGCAAAATGTGTGTAGGTCTTTTTGACATAAAACATTTTTTCCGGTTTTTAGTCATGACGTAATGGGAAACTTGTCCCATTACCAAACTTACATGATCGGGTTGCGATGACGTCAGAGGTTCCGAACCACTTCCGGGCATCGAAATTTTTTTCCGGGTCTCGGCATGAGGTAATGGGAACGTTTTCCCATGACGAAAGGGACGTCCGAGTGTTCTGATCACTTCCGGCCATCGGAAATTTTGTCCCGGGTCTCGCCATGATGTAATGGGAAAGTTGTCCCATGACCACATTCACACTATCGGGTTTTGAGCACGATCGTGCTTTTGTTCTACTTTTCCGAGACCACCCGGCGGTATGGGCTTTTTTTGGGCCACTTTCACTCTCGGGTTATGACGAAGGCCGGAGATTTTGACCACTTCCGAGCTTCGCCGTGAGGTATGGACTTTTTTCCCATGAAAAATCGAGCGTACTCGGAGTTTTCTTTCGAGGATTTTCAATATTTTTAGTGCGGGCCTCGCCACGAGACATGGTACAAATTTACCCTTAGCCCCCCAAGCTAAAAACTGTCGAAGCGAAAGTTTGCTTCCAGTTCTGCCTAAAAAGTTATAACTCGGAAACAGAAATATTGTCATGATCGAGACGCTTTTTCCGACTATAGTCGTTTTTGTGAGAAAAATTTCCCACTAAATTTCGGCTGCACTCGGGTTTTTTAGAACTGCGTGAACATTTTTGTTTGTGATGCCATTTGCTGAAACTGCACATGTCCAAACTTTGAGTGTCAATGTCTACCCTTTCACGTCCCTGGAAGAAAGGAGAAGTTACTAATTATTGAAATATTTACATAAAACCGTTTTCGTCAATAACAAAATAAAAAAAATTTATTTGTGAAAAGTGACTTATTGGAGAGGTGGAAAAGTCGGGGCTCTATCTGCGGTATAAATGTTGTTGACGCGAAGCAATCGGTTTTTGACTTATTCAACTTTTTCGGAGACCGAGAATTTTCTCCCGAGAGGGACGGAACGTTTGTGGGAATTTTTCCCATGAAAAATCGAGGGTGCTCGGAACATTCATTCGAGAATTTTCACTATTTCTAGTGCGGGCCTCGCCGCAAACCATGGGAAAAATTGACCCTTAGCACCCAAACTTTCAAAATCAATATCATGTTTAGTGAAATTCAAAAACTATTTTCGGTGTTATTCCGAGGTCTGAAACATTTTCCTTATATGTCGGGCGAGGTCCTTCCATTCGAGAACAACCAATTTCATGGGCAACGTTGCCCAGTGCCTCGGATTTCAGAACACAAAGTCCGAGAGATTGCTTTCGCGCTTGATATTTCACTAACCAAGCGGCGCGCTCTAACACATGAGATATCGTTGGAAAGAGGATGAAATTGCCTTCATTTTGGCATATCATTTGTATGTCCGCCCATGCAAATAATTATACTATAAAGGCCGCAAAAGTATGTACTTTCGCGCTTGATATTTCACTAACCAAGCGGCGCGCTCTAACACACGATATATCGTTGGAAAGAGAATAAAAGTGCCATCATTTTGGTATATCATATGTATATGCGCAAAGAGAAATAAAGATGCAAGAAGCCCCGCAAAATGTGTTGATGTCCTTTTTTTGACATCGGCAATTTTGTTTGGGTTTCGCCGCGACGCTGCGGCGGTTAGGTCCGTGGAACCTATCAAAAGTTGCAAAACTTTTGTAATCCACAACTGACAATCAGAGCTTCCCTGACGTAGATGGTTGTTTCGTTCGCGACTCGCCAACTCGTCGCCTAGGAAGTCAGAAGAAAGCCCAGGTTTTCGACTTTTGGGGAGTCGTATGAATAAAAGAACCGGGGTTAGCCGGGACAGTCATGAAACGTCCAAATATGTGAATTTTACCATTGCCTTTGGTGCCGTCGGCGCCGATGGTGTGATTGTTTCAAATACTTTGGAATGACAGCAAATGAATGTCCATGAGGCTCACACTGATTTTCTCTGTAAAATGCTCCTGAGTTGTTCTTACTTGCACATGTCTAAATCTGTTTCAATCTATTACAGATGATATAGAAGATGCCAAGATTTAGAGGAAGGAGACCGAGGACTCGGAACTATGGGGGGCCGTATGCTTCAGACGACGAGTTCTCTTCCGAAGTCCATGCTGATGAAACTTCTGATATGGAAACTACTGATGATAGTGATGTGAATAGTGATAGTGATGGATTGGTATCGGACATGGACAGTGATCCAGACATAAGGAACATTGCAAGACGTATACTAGCTGCTACGGCGAGCGCAGCTTCTGCTGGTTCTTCCACTGACGAGTTCGTTGACTTGGATGATCAAGACAGTGACACCTCTGATACAGGGGAGGGGGATTTTGCGGCAAACTGGAAGGACGGGCCGAGGCCACGTGGACGTGTTGATCTGCCTTTTACGGGACAGACTGGGCTGGGACAGTTCAAAGAATTGCCTGAGCAACCAAAACCTATTGACTATTTCGAAATGTTCTTACAAGAAGATGATTACGGATTAATGGCAACGGAAACCAATAGATACTTTCACCAAGAATGCGACGACGAGGTCCTCCCGCCCAAGTCAAGAATGCGCCAGTGGAAGGATACGAATGCTGAGGAAATGAAAGTATTCGTAGCGATGACTATCGCCATGTCCTTAGTTGTACAGAGGAACTTTTCAGAGTATTGGTCGACTAGTGATGTTACCTCGACGCCTTTCTTCCCAAAGTGTATGCCTAGAGACAGGTTTTGGTTGTTGCTCACGTTTCTTCACTTATCTGATAACAGTACAATGCCAGGACGAAACACACCACAGTTTTCCCCACTCAATAAACTTGGAATATTGTATAACCGCATCATACATCGGTTCTCAAGAGTTTATATACCGCATCAACATATCTCAGTTGATGAGGGATTGGTGCCTTGGAAAGGCAACCTCAGCTTCAAGGTTTACAACCCTGACAAACCTAAGAAGTATGGCATCAAGGCTTACATGTTGTGTGACTCGCACAATGGATACGTCTGTAAATTCAAACTCTACACTGGAAGAACCAACGAAGTTTCTATTGGAGGGAAAACGTATGATTTGGTCATGGATTTGGTCAAAGATTACTCTCGCAAGGGATATCATGTTTACATGGACAATTTCTATTCATCTGTGACATTGTACATCAATCTGTGGAAGTGTGGTTTCGGTGCGACGGGGACTTTGCGAGGAAATAGGAGCGGAATCCCAGTCAAACTGAAGAGAAAAACGAAGAAACCAGAGAAAGGTTCTATGTTGCAGCAACACAACAAAGAACTTCTGATCGTCAGGTATGAGGACAGAAAGTCAGTCTTGCTTATGTCCACTGTTGAGGACACGGAAGATGTCGAGTCGGGAAGGAAGAACAGGGTGACTGGAGAACCAATTACAAAACCTCGGATCGTTCATGAATACAACAAGTACATGGGTGGCGTCGACCGGGCCGGTCAGATGTTGTCGTACACACCGTTCAAGATGAAAACTCTAAAGTGGTGGAAGCGTGTGTGGTTTCATATCCTCAACGTTGCTCTTTTGAATGCCTACGTTCTGTACAAAGAACTCTCCAAAGATAAAACACTGAAGACAAACAGAGAATTTAGAAAAGAAATAGTTCAACACATCATAACATTTGCCGACAGAGATAAGGTTGCATCTCTCGGCAGACGTCCCCGGGGTCGGCGATGTACGACCGACGACAGTATTGTACGCCTGCATGGCCGTCACTTTCCTTCAAAGATCGAGCCTGTAGGAAGAAAGAAGAATTTGTCACGCACCTGTGTTGTATGTTCTAAAGCCAGACGTGAACTCTTGCGGCGTGGAGCGGCAGCTGCCAACCAGCCAGCAAGAAAGAAGAAAAGAGTAGGAAGAGAATCTTGTTTCGAGTGTCTAGACTGCAATGTTGCTTTGTGTGTAGAACCATGTTTCCGCCTATACCACACATCACAAGATTTCTGTAAAGCCTATATCAGTATGATAGAGAGGGAAGAGGAAGATGGGGATGAAGATAATTGAAGAAAGAAAAAAGAAGTAGAAGTGTGGACTGAACTCTAGACCTTGTTAGGTTCTATAAAGCTGTTATTCGCACCTTTGAAGGTGATTATTGTTATACTTATATATTTGTTGATTATATTGTACAAGCATTTATAAAAATAAATTTTTCTTTTTTTATTTCGTAACAGAGACAGAGAAAGTCAATGTGAGCTGTCCGTGGAAGTTCAACTGAAGCCGCATCATGAACCCCCACCCCTTCTTTGGCACTATATACAATTTTGGAAGGGGGTGGGGATCAAATCATTTACATGATTGTAAAGAGCGAAGAACGAGCTTCAGTCCAATGTGTCATTTGTAAATGCGCACGAAAAACTAAAGAAACTGCAAGCTATCTGTCGGAAATATCAAACCTTTTCTCAAAAATGATTGGGGTTACCCACCTTGCGGCATTCATATCTCACGGAACGTTTGAGATAATTTCAAATTTTTTTCTCCATTTTGTAGAGGAGTAAATTGTCTTCATTTCAATGTATCATTTGTCTATGCGCGCACAATGATAAAGAAGCGGCAGCGATGCACGGAATAAATGACATCGTCCACCCGCGCTACTTGCGCGCCGGCGTTCGCTAATTGAACTTGTATTTAACTCCCGCACCTTGTGGCACTCATATCTCACGAACCATTAGAGATATTTTTATAATTTTTATATCAACTTGTAGAGAAAAGAATTGTCTTCATTTCCATGTATCATATGTCTATGCGCGCACAAAAATAAAGAAGCGGCAAGCGAAAGATAAGTGATCGTTCACACGCGCTACTTCCGCTCCGGCGTTCGCTAATTGAACTTGTATTTAACTCCCGCACCTTGTGGCACTCATATCTCACGAACCATTAGAGATATTTTTATAATTTTTATATCAACTTGTAGAGAAAAGAATTGTCTTTTTTTCCATGTATCATATGTCTATGCGCGCAATGAAGAAGCGGTGCGCGCTCTACTTGCGCTCCGGCGTTCGCTAATTGAACTTGTATTTAACTCCCGCACCTTGCGGCACTCATATCTCACGAACCATTAGAGATATTTTTATAATTTTTATATCAACTTGTAGAGAAAAGAATTGTCTTTTTTTCCATGTATCATATGTCTATGCGCGCACAAAAATAAAGAAGCGGCAAGCGAAAGATAAGTGATCGTTCACACGCGCTACTTCCGCTCCGGCGTTCGCTAATTGAACTTGTATTTAACTCCCGCACCTTGTGGCACTCATATCTCACGAACCATTAGAGATATTTTTATAATTTTTATATCAACTTGTAGAGAAAAGAATTGTCTTTTTTTCCATGTATCATATGTCTATGCGCGCAATGAAGAAGCGGTGCGCGCTCTACTTGCGCTCCGGCGTTCGCTAATTGAACTTGTATTTAACTCCCGCACCTTGCGGCACTCATATCTCACGAACCATTAGAGATATTTTTATAATTTTTATATCAACTTGTAGAGAAAAGAATTGTCTTTTTTTCCATGTATCATATGTCTATGCGCGCACAAAAATAAAGAAGCGGCAAGCGAAAGATAAGTGATCGTTCACACGCGCTACTTCCGCTCCGGCGTTCGCTAATTGAACTTGTATTTAACTCCCGCACCTTGTGGCACTCATATCTCACGAACCATTAGAGATATTTTTATAATTTTTATATCAACTTGTAGAGAAAAGAATTGTCTTTTTTTCCATGTATCAAATGTCTATGCGCGCAATGAAGAAGCGGTGCGCGCTCTACTTGCGCTCCGGCGTTCGCTAATTGAACTTGTATTTAACTCCCGCACCTTGCGGCACTCATATCTCACGAACCATTAGAGATATTTTTATAATTTTTATATCAACTTGTAGAGAAAAGAATTGTCTTTTTTTCCATGTATCATATGTCTATGCGCGCACAAAAATAAAGAAGCGGCAAGCGAAAGATAAGTGATCGTTCACACGCGCTACTTGCGCTCCGGCGTTCGCTAATTGAACTTGTATTTAACTCCCGCACCTTGCGGCACTCATATCTCACGAACCATTAGAGATATTTTTATAATTTTTATATCAACTTGTAGAGAAAAGAATTGTCTTTTTTTCCATGTATCATATGTCTATGCGCGCAATGAAGAAGCGGTGCGCGCTCTACTTGCGCTCCGGCGTTCGCTAATTGAACTTGTATTTAACTCCCGCACCTTGCGGCACTCATATCTCACGAACCATTAGAGATATTTTTATAATTTTTATATCAACTTGTAGAGAAAAGAATTGTCTTTTTTTCCATGTATCATATGTCTATGCGCGGACAGGAATAAAGAAGCGGCAAGCGAAAGATAAGTGATCGTTCACACGCGCTACTTGCGCGCCGGCGTTCGCTAATTGAACTTGTATTTAACTCGCGCATCTTGCGGCACTCATATCTCACGAACCATTAGAGATATTTTTATAATTTTTATATCAACTTGTAGATAAAAGAATTGTCTTTTTTTCCATGTATCATATGTCTATGCACGCACAAAAATAAAGAAGCGGCAAGCGGAATTAAAGACTTTCTTTTGATGACTGTGGGAAAAAAAATATGAGGCGCATCGTAATGTTTTTTTATATATTTATAAAGAGGCACAGTGTATCTAGAAGTCCATGTAAAAAGAATTATTCTGTGTGCATAAATAAACATTTTACAAGGCTCTAAATAAAAATCCGGGATCCGCGAAATAGATACACCAATTGTTGTAAAAGACCCGGGACTCGCTACATAAACATATTCAGTGGGCGGTGCAATCAGGATATAACGGTGGCTGGCACCGGACAAAACAATGTCGCCACGGGGGCTAGTTGAGCAAAAATATATAGCCGCATCGTAAGGGTTAAATTGCCCTTTTACAAGGGAGATAATTCATGGTCACTTCAATTTTCAAAGTAATTTAAACAGGGTTGTGATACATAAAATTGCTCCCAGAAGCTTTGCGAAACACTTTTATATATTTCTGAAGCAAAAAAAGGTCTCACCTTTGCTTAAATTTGATTTATTTGCTCATTTTAAAGAGGCAAATTTCAAGGTCACTTCAATTTTCAAAGTCATTTTTTTAAGGTTGTGATACATAAAATTGTTCCCAGAAGCTTTGCGAAGTAGTTTTATATATTTCTGAAGCAAAAAAAAGTCTTGCGTTTGCTTAATTTTATTAAATTGCCCTTTTACAAGGGGGATAATTCATGGTCACTTCAATTTTCAAAGTAATTTAAATAGGGTTGTGATACATAAAATTGCTCCCAGAAGCTTTGCGAAACACTTTTATATATTTCTGAAGCAAAAAAAGGTCTCGCCTTTGCTTAAATTTGATTTATTTGCTCATTTTAAAGGGGCAAATTTCAAGGTCACTTCAATTTTCAAAGTCACTTTTTTAAGGTTGTGATACATAAAATTGTTCCCAGAAGCTTTGCGAAGTAGTTTTATATATTTCTGAAGCAAAAAAAAGTCTCGTGTTTGCTTAATTTTTATTAAATTGCCCTTTTACAAGGGAGATAATTCATGGTCACAACAATTTTCAAAGTAATTTAAATAGGGTTGTGATACATAAAATTGTTACCAGAAGCTTTGTGAAACACTTTTATATATTTCTGAAGCAAAAAAAGGTCTCGCGTTTGCTTAAATTTGATTTATTTGCTCATTTGAAAGGGGCAAATTTCAAGGTCACTTCAATTTTCAAAGTAACTTTTTTAAGGTTGTGATACATAAAAATTTTCCCAGAAGCTTTGCGAAGTAGTTTTATATATTTCTGAAGCAAAAAAAAGTCTCGCGTTTGCTTAATTTTTTTTAAATTGCCCTTTTACAAGGGGGATAATTCATGGTCACTTCAATTTTCAAAGTAATTTAAATAGGGTTGTGATACATAAAATTGTTCCCAGAAGCTTTGCGAAGTAGTTTTATATATTTCTGAAGCAAAAAAAAGTCTCGTGTTTGCTTAATTTTTATTAAATTGCCCTTTTACAAGGGGGATAATTCATGGTCACTTCAATTTTCAAAGTAATTTAAATAGGGTTGTGATACATAAAATTATTACCAGAAGCTTTGTGAAACACTTTTATATATTTCTGAAGCAAAAAAAGGTCTCGCGTTTGCTTAAATTTGATTTATTTGCTCATTTTAAAGGGGAAAATTTCAAGGTCACTTCAATTTTCAAAGTCACTTTTTTAAGGTTGTGATACATAATTTTTTCAGAAGCTTTGCGAAGTAGTTTTATATATTTCTGAAGCAAAAAAAAGTCTCGCGTTTGCTTAATTTTATTAAATTGCTCTTTTACAAGGGAGATAATTCATGGTCACTTCAATTTTCAAAGTAATTTAAATAGGGTTGTGATACATAAAATTGTTCCCAGAAGCTTTGCGAAACACTTTTATATATTTCTGAAGCAAAAAAAGGTCTCGCGTTTGCTTAAATTTGATTTATTTGCTCATTTTAAAGGGGCAAATTTCAAGGTCACTTCAATTTTCAAAGTCACTTTTTTAAGGTTGTGATACATAAAATTGTTCCCAGAAGCTTTGCGAAGTAGTTTTATATATTTCTGAAGCAAAAAAAAGTCTCGCGTTTGCTTAATTTTTATTAAATTGCCCTTTTACAAGGGGGATAATTCATGGTCACTTCAATTTTCAAAGTAATTTAAATAGGGTTGTGATACATAAAATTGCTCCCAGAAGCTTTGCGAAACACTTTTATATATTTCTGAAGCAAAAAAAGGTCTCACCTTTGCTTAAATTTGATTTATTTGCTCATTTTAAAGAGGCAAATTTCAAGGTCACTTCAATTTTCAAAGTCACTTTTTTAAGGTTGTGATACATAAAATTGTTCCCAGAAGCTTTGCGAAGTAGTTTTATATATTTCTGAAGCAAAAAAAAGTCTTGCGTTTGCTTAATTTTATTAAATTGCCCTTTTACAAGGGGGATAATTCATGGTCACTTCAATTTTCAAAGTAATTTAAATAGGGTTGTGATACATAAAATTGCTCCCAGAAGCTTTGCGAAACACTTTTATATATTTCTGAAGCAAAAAAAGGTCTCGCCTTTGCTTAAATTTGATTTATTTGCTCATTTTAAAGGGGCAAATTTCAAGGTCACTTCAATTTTCAAAGTCACTTTTTTAAGGTTGTGATACATAAAATTGTTCCCAGAAGCTTTGCGAAGTAGTTTTATATATTTCTAAAGCAAAAAAAAGTCTCGTGTTTGCTTAATTTTTATTAAATTGCCCTTTTACAAGGGAGATAATTCATGGTCACAACAATTTTCAAAGTAATTTAAATAGGGTTGTGATACATAAAATTGTTACCAGAAGCTTTGTGAAACACTTTTATATATTTCTGAAGCAAAAAAAGGTCTCGCGTTTGCTTAAATTTGATTTATTTGCTCATTTTAAAGGGGCAAATTTCAAGGTCACTTCAATTTTCAAAGTAACTTTTTTAAGGTTGTGATACATAAAATTGTTCCCAGAAGCTTTGCGAAGTAGTTTTATATATTTCTGAAGCAAAAAAAAGTCTCGCGTTTGCTTAATTTTATTAAATTGCTCTTTTACAAGGGGGATAATTCATGGTCACTTCAATTTTCAAAGTAATTTAAATAGGGTTGTGATACATAAAATTGTTCCCAGAAGCTTTGCGAAACATTTTTATATATTTCTGAAGCAAAAAAAGGTCTCGCGTTTGCTTAAATTTGATTTATTTGCTCATTTTAAAGGGGAAAATTTCAAGGTCACTTCAATTTTCAAAGTCACTTTTTTAAGGTTGTGATACATAATTTTTTCAGAAGCTTTGCGAAGTAGTTTTATATATTTCTGAAGCAAAAAAAAGTCTCGCGTTTGCTTAATTTTATTAAATTGCTCTTTTACAAGGGGGATAATTCATGGTCACTTCAATTTTCAAAGTAATTTAAATAGGGTTGTGATACATAAAATTGTTCCCAGAAGCTTTGCGAAACACTTTTATATATTTCTGAAGCAAAAAAAGGTCTCGCCTTTGCTTAAATTTGATTTATTTGCTCATTTTAAAGGGGCAAATTTCGAGGTCACTTCAATTTTCAAAGTCACTTTTTTAAGGTTGTGATACATAAAATTGTTCCCAGAAGCTTTGCGAAGTAGTTTTATATATTTCTGAAGCAAAAAAAAGTCTCGCGTTTGCTTAATTTTTATTAAATTGCCCTTTTACAAGGGA
>CAKAJN010000116.1:0-2500 GCA_916613615.1 Steromphala cineraria
ACTAGACGTCCCGCAAAAGAGTTCGCAAATAGCACACAGACTTGTAATTTTTCAAACTTTACGCCGATTAAACCACCCTTTTTGCGGGCCTCATAACTTTTTTCACAGACATGATATATCAAATGTAAAACAATCGCCGATAAGGCCTTGAAATTGTCTTTAAATCGATGTAAGTAACATGTATATGTACTTCATGGTAAACGCACTAGACGTCCCGCAAAAGAGTTCGCAAATAGCACACAGACTTGTAATTTTTCAAACTTTACGCCGATTAAACCACCCTTTTTGCGGGCCTCATAACTTTTGTCACAGACATGATATATCAAATGTAAAACAATCGCCAAAAAGGCCTTGAAATTGTCTTTAAATCGATGTAAGTAACATGTATATGTTCTTCATGGTAAACGCACTAGACGTCCCGCAAAAGAGTTCGCAAATAGCACACGCAGACTTGTAATTTTTCAAACTTTACGCCGATTTAACCACCCTTTTTGCGGGTCACATAAACTATTGTCATATACATGATATATCAAATGTTAAACAATCGCTAAAAAGGCATTGACATTGTCTTTAAATTGATGTAAGTTACATGTATATGCGCTTCATGATAAACGCAGTAGAAGTCCCGCAAAATATGTCGCGCACACAACAATTAATACGGTATATGGCCCGAAACGTAACAAACTTTATTTTTGCAGTGTAATTGCATTTGCCGCCAAGTCGTATGAATGTAGGTATGTACTTAGTTATTAAAATTATGAGCTAAAGTAGCCTACGGCCATACCACGTTGAACACACCGGTTCTCGTCCGATCACCGAAGTTAAGCAACGTCGGGCCCGGAGAGTACTTGGATGGGTGACCGCCTGGGAACACCGGGTGCTGTAGGCCTTTTTTGATAAATGGAATAAGTAGAAAAACTATATTGTTTAGAAATGAAACAATCTTGTTTGAAAAAATATAAAATTTAAATCGTGAACATTATCTTTATGACAGGTGCGTGCAGTAATTGTTAGAGAGGAAAAGCCGAAAGATTGAAATGATGTAAGCGCGCAGATTGGTGCATCCGACGGCTTCGCAACACCATTGTCTAAGTTTCGGGGATTATGGTGGCCAAACAAAGGGGAGCGCGTTTGCAGTGAACACATCCAAATGTAGACAATGAAGTAAACTTTAAGACGGCATGTCTTTGATTGGTGTCCATTCAGTTTTAAAGGCGCTATGCGTCCCGTAACAATACACGGCAAAAGCCGCGCTGATTGACCTTTTCCGTAGGTCGGCCAAGTCGGCTTCCCTCTCCCATTGTTTCGCGGGATGTCGCTAATGAATAGATAATATACTTACCTTTCCCAGTGATTGAAGCTTCTGCACAAGTGTTTAATTAAGGTATATTACAATTTAGAAAGAGTAAATCGAAGAAAAACTTGTAAAATAATAATGCAATATGAGAAACTAATGTTGAGAACAGTTTCGACATTTCTTGCGGGGCTAATAACTAAAAAAATACAAAGCACGCAAGGTTACAAATGAGTGGAAATTATTCCTTGTTGAATAAGCTACAAAATGACATATATCACTTGCTAAGACTGCACAATTTGTAAAGGTGGAGGAAAGCCCGCAAAGTGCGCAACAAGCTCTGAAACCTTGCTGTCGCACATGTTGCGGCACCCGTTGTGACGTTACCGTCTTTAAAACTTGGAATAAAATAGCATGAGCGGCTAGCCTGATAAAAAACCTTTCTAACGATACCTCATTTGTTGGTATCGGGGCATAAGTAAACGCTGAGGATGTCCCGCAAAATAGAAATTGTCAACTTTAATAAGTTTTGTTGGTGGCGCGGCTTGTCGGTAACTCTCACGTCCGTCGTTTACGATACATCGGGTCGTTTTTCTTTAAAATTAAAAAAACCTATGACGGCGGAGATAGTGTAAAATGTAGCGCATAAAAAGGGCTTTATTTTGATCTATTTTGTTTTAATTTATCTATGATTGTGTAAGTGTGAGAAGTCCCGACACAAGTTTATCGGCAGCCTGAAGTTCTTAAAAATGTTGCATCGGGGCTTGTAGAATCTACAACAATTAGTTTACCGGGATGTGTAATATATCAAAATGAAGGGAATTTTAATGCCTTTAAAATGAGCCCAAATATACAATAATATCTCAAATGGTCAGGGTGTTAGAAGCGCCGCAAAGGTAATTAATTTGAAGCAAAATTGTCCGGCGGTCATCTTGCGGGCGCTGTAGTTTGCTTAGTTATACCAGCGCAACATTTATGAATACATGTCCAAGTAGGGCTATAAATTTCCTTTAAAACTAGGTATAAAATGTTAAAATATCTTTATAAATGAAAGAGTTAGAGAGCCCGTAAAGGGGTTTTTGTAATCAGTTGCGGCACTTGTGAATGGATAACTGAAAACAACTAGGTGAACGATATTGCTAGAGCGATAAAGCCTTTAATTTAAATGTCGCTGTTCTTCTGAAACATGCGCTGTGTACTTTAATA
>CAKAJN010000116.1:10000-12500 GCA_916613615.1 Steromphala cineraria
AATTGATGTAAGTTACATGTATATGCGCTTCATGATAAACGCAGTAGAAGTCCCGCAAAATATGTCGCGCACACAACAATTAATACGGTATATGGCCCGAAACGTAACAAACTTTATTTTTGCAGTGTAATTGCATTTGCCGCCAAGTCGTATGAATGTAGGTATGTACTTAGTTATTAAAATTATGAGCTAAAGTAGCCTACGGCCATACCACGTTGAACACACCGGTTCTCGTCCGATCACCGAAGTTAAGCAACGTCGGGCCCGGAGAGTACTTGGATGGGTGACCGCCTGGGAACACCGGGTGCTGTAGGCCTTTTTTGATAAATGGAATAAGTAGAAAAACTATATTGTTTAGAAATGAAACAATCTTGTTTGAAAAAATATAAAATTTAAATCGTGAACATTATCTTTATGACAGGTGCGTGCAGTAATTGTTAGAGAGGAAAAGCCGAAAGATTGAAATGATGTAAGCGCGCAGATTGGTGCATCCGACGGCTTCGCAACACCATTGTCTAAGTTTCGGGGATTATGGTGGCCAAACAAAGGGGAGCGCGTTTGCAGTGAACACATCCAAATGTAGACAATGAAGTAAACTTTAAGACGGCATGTCTTTGATTGGTGTCCATTCAGTTTTAAAGGCGCTATGCGTCCCGTAACAATACACGGCAAAAGCCGCGCTGATTGACCTTTTCCGTAGGTCGGCCAAGTCGGCTTCCCTCTCCCATTGTTTCGCGGGATGTCGCTAATGAATAGATAATATACTTACCTTTCCCAGTGATTGAAGCTTCTGCACAAGTGTTTAATTAAGGTATATTACAATTTAGAAAGAGTAAATCGAAGAAAAACTTGTAAAATAATAATGCAATATGAGAAACTAATGTTGAGAACAGTTTCGACATTTCTTGCGGGGCTAATAACTAAAAAAATACAAAGCACGCAAGGTTACAAATGAGTGGAAATTATTCCTTGTTGAATAAGCTACAAAATGACATATCACTTGCTAAGACTGCACAATTTGTAAAGGTGGAGGAAAGCCCGCAAAGTGCGCAACAAGCTCTGAAACCTTGCTGTCGCACATGTTGCGGCACCCGTTGTGACGTTACCGTCTTTAAAACTTGGAATAAAATAGCATGAGCGGCTAGCCTGATAAAAAACCTTTCTAACGATACCTCATTTGTTGGTATCGGGGCATAAGTAAACGCTGAGGATGTCCCGCAAAATAGAAATTGTCAACTTTAATAAGTTTTGTTGGTGGCGCGGCTTGTCGGTAACTCTCACGTCCGTCGTTTACGATACATCGGGTCGTTTTTCTTTAAAATTAAAAACACCTATGACGGCGGAGATAGTGTAAAATGTAGCGCATAAAAAGGGCTTTATTTTGATCTATTTTGTTTTAATTTATCTATGATTGTGTAAGTGTGAGAAGTCCCGACACAAGTTTATCGGCAGCCTGAAGTTCTTAAAAATGTTGCATCGGGGCTTGTAGAATCTACAACAATTAGTTTACCGGGATGTGTAATATATCAAAATGAAGGGAATTTTAATGCCTTTAAAATGAGCCCAAATATACAATAATATCTCAAATGGTCAGGGTGTTAGAAGCGCCGCAAAGGTAATTAATTTGAAGCAAAATTGTCCGGCGGTCATCTTGCGGGCGCTGTAGTTTGCTTAGTTATACCAGCGCAACATTTATGAATACATGTCCAAGTAGGGCTATAAATTTCCTTTAAAACTAGGTATAAAATGTTAAAATATCTTTATAAATGAAAGAGTTAGAGAGCCCGTAAAGGGGTTTTTGTAATCAGTTGCGGCACTTGTGAATGGATAACTGAAAACAACTAGGTGAACGATATTGCTAGAGCGATAAAGCCTTTAATTTAAATGTCGCTGTTCTTCTGAAACATGCGCTGTGTACTTTAATATGTGGTCTACAAGATGGTATAAAAATATAAACTCTTTCGAGGCCCCGTAATTGGAATGAGTGCACTCTAAACGTGTGCACGAGGATCTATTGGAGGGCAAGTCTGGTGCCAGCAGCCGCGGTAATTCCAGCTCCAATAGCGTATATTAAAGTTGTTGTGGTTAAAAAGCTCGTAGTTGGATCTCAGGGTCGTTCGCGTCGGTCCCTTGCTTCAATGGCTCGGGTACTGCGCGGTGTCGTCCCCCTTGCCAGACCTCTCAAAAAGGTTGCTCTTGACTGAGTGGCCTGCTCGAGTGGCTGGAGAGTTTACTTTGAAAAAATTAGAGTGTTCAAAGCAGGCACTGCCCGCCTGTATAATGGTGCATGGAATAATGGAATAGGACCCCGGATCCTATTTTGCTGGTTTTTGGAGCTCAGGGGTAATGATTAAGAGGAACAGGGCGGGGGCATCCGTATTACGGCGTTAGAGGTGAAATTCTTGGATCGTCGTAAGACGCCCTACAGCGAAAGCATTTGCCAAGTATGTTTTCATTAATCAAGAACGAAAGTCAGAGGTTCGAAGACGATCAGATACCG
>CAKAJN010000116.1:20000-22500 GCA_916613615.1 Steromphala cineraria
AAATGTAGACAATGAAGTAAACTTTAAGACGGCATGTCTTTGATTGGTGTCCATTCAGTTTTAAAGGCGCTATGCGTCCCGTAACAATACACGGCAAAAGCCGCGCTGATTGACCTTTTCCGTAGGTCGGCCAAGTCGGCTTCCCTCTCCCATTGTTTCGCGGGATGTCGCTAATGAATAGATAATATACTTACCTTTCCCAGTGATTGAAGCTTCTGCACAAGTGTTTAATTAAGGTATATTACAATTTAGAAAGAGTAAATCGAAGAAAAACTTGTAAAATAATAATGCAATATGAGAAACTAATGTTGAGAACAGTTTCGACATTTCTTGCGGGGCTAATAACTAAAAAAATACAAAGCACGCAAGGTTACAAATGAGTGGAAATTATTCCTTGTTGAATAAGCTACAAAATGACATATCACTTGCTAAGACTGCACAATTTGTAAAGGTGGAGGAAAGCCCGCAAAGTGCGCAACAAGCTCTGAAACCTTGCTGTCGCACATGTTGCGGCACCCGTTGTGACGTTACCGTCTTTAAAACTTGGAATAAAATAGCATGAGCGGCTAGCCTGATAAAAAACCTTTCTAACGATACCTCATTTGTTGGTATCGGGGCATAAGTAAACGCTGAGGATGTCCCGCAAAATAGAAATTGTCAACTTTAATAAGTTTTGTTGGTGGCGCGGCTTGTCGGTAACTCTCACGTCCGTCGTTTACGATACATCGGGTCGTTTTTCTTTAAAATTAAAAACACCTATGACGGCGGAGATAGTGTAAAATGTAGCGCATAAAAAGGGCTTTATTTTGATCTATTTTGTTTTAATTTATCTATGATTGTGTAAGTGTGAGAAGTCCCGACACAAGTTTATCGGCAGCCTGAAGTTCTTAAAAATGTTGCATCGGGGCTTGTAGAATCTACAACAATTAGTTTACCGGGATGTGTAATATATCAAAATGAAGGGAATTTTAATGCCTTTAAAATGAGCCCAAATATACAATAATATCTCAAATGGTCAGGGTGTTAGAAGCGCCGCAAAGGTAATTAATTTGAAGCAAAATTGTCCGGCGGTCATCTTGCGGGCGCTGTAGTTTGCTTAGTTATACCAGCGCAACATTTATGAATACATGTCCAAGTAGGGCTATAAATTTCCTTTAAAACTAGGTATAAAATGTTAAAATATCTTTATAAATGAAAGAGTTAGAGAGCCCGTAAAGGGGTTTTTGTAATCAGTTGCGGCACTTGTGAATGGATAACTGAAAACAACTAGTGTGAACGATATTGCTAGAGCGATAAAGCCTTTAATTTAAATGTCGCTGTTCTTCTGAAACATGCGCTGTGTACTTTAATATGTGGTCTACAAGATGGTATAAAAATATAAACTCTTTCGAGGCCCCGTAATTGGAATGAGTGCACTCTAAACGTGTGCACGAGGATCTATTGGAGGGCAAGTCTGGTGCCAGCAGCCGCGGTAATTCCAGCTCCAATAGCGTATATTAAAGTTGTTGTGGTTAAAAAGCTCGTAGTTGGATCTCAGGGTCGTTCGCGTCGGTCCCTTGCTTCAATGGCTCGGGTACTGCGCGGTGTCGTCCCCCTTGCCAGACCTCTCAAAAAGGTTGCTCTTGACTGAGTGGCCTGCTCGAGTGGCTGGAGAGTTTACTTTGAAAAAATTAGAGTGTTCAAAGCAGGCACTGCCCGCCTGTATAATGGTGCATGGAATAATGGAATAGGACCCCGGATCCTATTTTGCTGGTTTTTGGAGCTCAGGGGTAATGATTAAGAGGAACAGGGCGGGGGCATCCGTATTACGGCGTTAGAGGTGAAATTCTTGGATCGTCGTAAGACGCCCTACAGCGAAAGCATTTGCCAAGTATGTTTTCATTAATCAAGAACGAAAGTCAGAGGTTCGAAGACGATCAGATACCGTCGTAGTTCTGACCGTAAACTATGCCAACTGGCAGCCCGTCGGCGTTGCTCTATTCGACTCGGCGGGAGGCCTACCGAAAACGAAAGTCTTCGGGTTCCAGGGGAAGTATGGTTGCAAAGCTGAAACTTAAAGGAATTGACGGAAGGGCACCACCAGGAGTGGAGCCTGCGGCTTAATTTGACTCAACACGGGAAAACTCACCCGGTCCGGACACTGGAAGGATTGACAGATTGACAGCTCTTTCTTGATTCAGTGGGTGGTGGTGCATGGCCGTTCTTAGTTGGTGGAGTGATTTGTCTGGTTAATTCCGATAACGAACGAGACTCTAGCCTGCTAACTAGTTCGCCGACACTTGTTGTCGCGCGGCGTCACTTCGGTGGCAAACTTCTTAGAGGGACAGGTGGCGTTTAGCCACACGAAGTAGAGCAATAACAGGTCTGTGATGCCCTTAGATGTCCGGGGCCGCACGCGCGCTACACTGAAAGAATCAACGTGGATGCCCACCTGCTCCGAGAGGAGTGGGAAACCCGATGAATCTCTTTCGTGATGGGGATTGGGGCTTGTAATTATTCC
>CAKAJN010000116.1:27500-30000 GCA_916613615.1 Steromphala cineraria
GGTGCAAAGTAAAAGTCGTTTCATATGTGCAAGTCCAAAGTTAGACATAGCGACATAAGACTGGAAGCGGAAGCTGCAGTGTGTCCATTTGTGTGTGCGCAACTTCGGGGACATTCTCTTACATAAATATATTCTACACAAACGTATACTTTAGTTATATGCACAGGAGAAACCTGCAAAGTTAGGTTAGGAGACAGACTTTGTCATTTTCGGAAGCGATTATCTTACATAATTGCCGATGTATCGGGCCTTGTAGCCCCTTTGCGACATTCGGCATTTCAGTTTATTTTACTTCATTTTGTAGGTTAAAAAATTGTCTTTAATTCGAGACCATGTTGAAATGTATGCGCAAAGGGGTAAGCACGAGAGAAGCCCCGTAAGAACGTGCAAAGTGAAGCGCGCGCATACGGACTTGTAGTTTTTCAAACTTTTCGCCGATTTAACCACCCTTTTTGCGGGCCTCATAACTTATTTCACAGACATGATATATCAAATGTAAAACAATCGCCAAAAAGGCCTTGAAATTGTCTTTAAAATGATGTAAGTAACATGTATATGTACTTCATGGTAAACGCACTAGACGTCCCGCAAAAGAGTTCGCAAATAGCACACAGACTTGTAATTTTTCAAACTTTACGCCGATTAAACCACCCTTTTTGCGGGCCTCATAACTTTTTTCACAGACATGATATATCAAATGTAAAACAATCGCCGATAAGGCCTTGAAATTGTCTTTAAATCGATGTAAGTAACATGTATATGTACTTCATGGTAAACGCACTAGACGTCCCGCAAAAGAGTTCGCAAATAGCACACAGACTTGTAATTTTTCAAACTTTACGCCGATTAAACCACCCTTTTTGCGGGCCTCATAACTTTTTTCACAGACATGATATATCAAATGTAAAACAATCGCCGATAAGGCCTTGAAATTGTCTTTAAATCGATGTAAGTAACATGTATATGTACTTCATGGTAAACGCACTAGACGTCCCGCAAAAGAGTTCGCAAATAGCACACAGACTTGTAATTTTTCAAACTTTACGCCGATTAAACCACCCTTTTTGCGGGCCTCATAACTTTTGTCACAGACATGATATATCAAATGTAAAACAATCGCCAAAAAGGCCTTGAAATTGTCTTTAAATCGATGTAAGTAACATGTATATGTTCTTCATGGTAAACGCACTAGACGTCCCGCAAAAGAGTTCGCAAATAGCACACGCAGACTTGTAATTTTTCAAACTTTACGCCGATTTAACCACCCTTTTTGCGGGTCACATAACTATTGTCATATACATGATATATCAAATGTTAAACAATCGCTAAAAAGGCATTGACATTGTCTTTAAATTGATGTAAGTTACATGTATATGCGCTTCATGATAAACGCAGTAGAAGTCCCGCAAAATATGTCGCGCACACAACAATTAATACGGTATATGGCCCGAAACGTAACAAACTTTATTTTTGCAGTGTAATTGCATTTGCCGCCAAGTCGTATGAATGTAGGTATGTACTTAGTTATTAAAATTATGAGCTAAAGTAGCCTACGGCCATACCACGTTGAACACACCGGTTCTCGTCCGATCACCGAAGTTAAGCAACGTCGGGCCCGGAGAGTACTTGGATGGGTGACCGCCTGGGAACACCGGGTGCTGTAGGCCTTTTTTGATAAATGGAATAAGTAGAAAAACTATATTGTTTAGAAATGAAACAATCTTGTTTGAAAAAATATAAAATTTAAATCGTGAACATTATCTTTATGACAGGTGCGTGCAGTAATTGTTAGAGAGGAAAAGCCGAAAGATTGAAATGATGTAAGCGCGCAGATTGGTGCATCCGACGGCTTCGCAACACCATTGTCTAAGTTTCGGGGATTATGGTGGCCAAACAAAGGGGAGCGCGTTTGCAGTGAACACATCCAAATGTAGACAATGAAGTAAACTTTAAGACGGCATGTCTTTGATTGGTGTCCATTCAGTTTTAAAGGCGCTATGCGTCCCGTAACAATACACGGCAAAAGCCGCGCTGATTGACCTTTTCCGTAGGTCGGCCAAGTCGGCTTCCCTCTCCCATTGTTTCGCGGGATGTCGCTAATGAATAGATAATATACTTACCTTTCCCAGTGATTGAAGCTTCTGCACAAGTGTTTAATTAAGGTATATTACAATTTAGAAAGAGTAAATCGAAGAAAAACTTGTAAAATAATAATGCAATATGAGAAACTAATGTTGAGAACAGTTTCGACATTTCTTGCGGGGCTAATAACTAAAAAAATACAAAGCACGCAAGGTTACAAATGAGTGGAAATTATTCCTTGTTGAATAAGCTACAAAATGACATATCACTTGCTAAGACTGCACAATTTGTAAAGGTGGAGGAAAGCCCGCAAAGTGCGCAACAAGCTCTGAAACCTTGCTGTCGCACATGTTGCGGCACCCGTTGTGACGTTACCGTCTTTAAAACTTGGAATAAAATAGCATGAGCGGCTAGCCTG
>CAKAJN010000117.1:0-37995 GCA_916613615.1 Steromphala cineraria
CAAGGGGCATAACTCTTACCCACTAAAATTTTCAAAGTTGCAAAAATAGGGTTGTGACCCATCTAATTGCTCCTGGGACCATCACGAAGAACTTTTATCCATTTCCGAAGACCAAAAAAGTGCCGGTTTTCCCTAATTTGGGCGTAATCGCACTTATTAAAGCCTCGTAACCCTCAACGCGCAAGAATTCCAAGTCATCTAAGTCACCAAAAGTAGGGTTGTGGCATATCAAAATGTAGCTGAGATCATTTCGAACGACATAAGTTGGTCCAAAAATTCCAAAAAAGCGACGGTTTTCCCAATATTTGATGAAATCGCTTAATCAAGGGGCATAACTCTTACCCACTAAAATTTTCAAAGTTGCAAAAATAGGGTTGTGACCCATCTAATTGCTCCTGGGACCATCACGAAGAACTTTTATCCATTTCCGAAGACCAAAAAAGTGCCGGTTTTCCCTAATTTGGGCGTAATCGCACTTATTAAAGCCTCGTAACCCTCAACGCGCAAGAATTCCAAGTCATCTAAGTCACCAAAAGTAGGGTTGTGGCATATCAAAATGTAGCTGAGATCATTTCGAACGACATAAGTTGGTCCAAAAATTCCAACAAAGCGACGGTTTTCCCAATATTTGATGAAATCGCTTAATCAAGGGGCATAACTCTTACCCACTAAAATTTTCAAAGTTGCAAAAATAGGGTTGTGACCCATCTAATTGCTCCTGGGACCATCACGAAGAACTTTTATCCATTTCCGAAGACCAAAAAAGTGCCGGTTTTCCCTAATTTGGGCGTAATCGCACTTATTAAAGCCTCGTAACCCTCAACGCGCAAGAATTCCAAGTCATCTAAGTCACCAAAAGTAGGGTTGTGGCATATCAAAATGTAGCTGAGATCATTTCGAACGACATAAGTTGGTCCAAAAATTCCAAAAAAGCGACGGTTTTCCCAATATTTGATGAAATCGCTTAATCAAGGGGCATAACTCTTACCCACTAAAATTTTCAAAGTTGCAAAAATAGGGTTGTGACCCATCTAATTGCTCCTGGGACCATCACGAAGAACTTTTATCCATTTCCGAAGACCAAAAAAGTGCCGGTTTTCCCTAATTTGGGCGTAATCGCACTTATTAAAGCCTCGTAACCCTCAACGCGCAAGAATTCCAAGTCATCTAAGTCACCAAAAGTAGGGTTGTGGCATATCAAAATGTAGCTGAGATCATTTCGAACGACATAAGTTGGTCCAAAAATTCCAAAAAAGCGACGGTTTTCCCAATATTTGATGAAATCGCTTAATCAAGGGGCATAACTCTTACCCACTAAAATTTTCAAAGTTGCAAAAATAGGGTTGTGACCCATCTAATTGCTCCTGGGACCATCACGAAGAACTTTTATCCATTTCCGAAGACCAAAAAAGTGCCGGTTTTCCCTAATTTGGGCGTAATCGCACTTATTAAAGCCTCGTAACCCTCAACGCGCAAGAATTCCAAGTCATCTAAGTCACCAAAAGTAGGGTTGTGGCATATCAAAATGTAGCTGAGATCATTTCGAACGACATAAGTTGGTCCAAAAATTCCAAAAAAGCGACGGTTTTCCCAATATTTGATGAAATCGCTTAATCAAGGGGCATAACTCTTACCCACTAAAATTTTCAAAGTTGCAAAAATAGGGTTGTGACCCATCTAATTGCTCCTGGGACCATCACGAAGAACTTTTATCCATTTCCGAAGACCAAAAAAGTGCCGGTTTTCCCTAATTTGGGCGTAATCGCACTTATTAAAGCCTCGTAACCCTCAACGCGCAAGAATTCCAAGTCATCTAAGTCACCAAAAGTAGGGTTGTGGCATATCAAAATGTAGCTGAGATCATTTCGAACGACATAAGTTGGTCCAAAAATTCCAAAAAAGCGACGGTTTTCCCAATATTTGATGAAATCGCTTAATCAAGGGGCATAACTCTTACCCACTAAAATTTTCAAAGTTGCAAAAATAGGGTTGTGACCCATCTAATTGCTCCTGGGACCATCACGAAGAACTTTTATCCATTTCCGAAGACCAAAAAAGTGCCGGTTTTCCCTAATTTGGGCGTAATCGCACTTATTAAAGCCTCGTAACCCTCAACGCGCAAGAATTCCAAGTCATCTAAGTCACCAAAAGTAGGGTTGTGGCATATCAAAATGTAGCTGAGATCATTTCGAACGACATAAGTTGGTCCAAAAATTCCAAAAAAGCGACGGTTTTCCCAATATTTGATGAAATCGCTTAATCAAGGGGCATAACTCTTACCCACTAAAATTTTCAAAGTTGCAAAAATAGGGTTGTGACCCATCTAATTGCTCCTGGGACCATCACGAAGAACTTTTATCCATTTCCGAAGACCAAAAAAGTGCCGGTTTTCCCTAATTTGGGCGTAATCGCACTTATTAAAGCCTCGTAACCCTCAACGCGCAAGAATTCCAAGTCATCTAAGTCACCAAAAGTAGGGTTGTGGCATATCAAAATGTAGCTGAGATCATTTCGAACGACATAAGTTGGTCCAAAAATTCCAAAAAAGCGACGGTTTTCCCAATATTTGATGAAATCGCTTAATCAAGGGGCATAACTCTTACCCACTAAAATTTTCAAAGTTGCAAAAATAGGGTTGTGACCCATCTAATTGCTCCTGGGACCATCACGAAGAACTTTTATCCATTTCCGAAGACCAAAAAAGTGCCGGTTTTCCCTAATTTGGGCGTAATCGCACTTATTAAAGCCTCGTAACCCTCAACGCGCAAGAATTCCAAGTCATCTAAGTCACCAAAAGTAGGGTTGTGGCATATCAAAATGTAGCTGAGATCATTTCGAACGACATAAGTTGGTCCAAAAATTCCAAAAAAGCGACGGTTTTCCCAATATTTGATGAAATCGCTTAATCAAGGGGCATAACTCTTACCCACTAAAATTTTCAAAGTTGCAAAAATAGGGTTGTGACCCATCTAATTGCTCCTGGGACCATCACGAAGAACTTTTATCCATTTCCGAAGACCAAAAAAGTGCCGGTTTTCCCTAATTTGGGCGTAATCGCACTTATTAAAGCCTCGTAACCCTCAACGCGCAAGAATTCCAAGTCATCTAAGTCACCAAAAGTAGGGTTGTGGCATATCAAAATGTAGCTGAGATCATTTCGAACGACATAAGTTGGTCCAAAAATTCCAAAAAAGCGACGGTTTTCCCAATATTTGATGAAATCGCTTAATCAAGGGGCATAACTCTTACCCACTAAAATTTTCAAAGTTGCAAAAATAGGGTTGTGACCCATCTAATTGCTCCTGGGACCATCACGAAGAACTTTTATCCATTTCCGAAGACCAAAAAAGTGCCGGTTTTCCCTAATTTGGGCGTAATCGCACTTATTAAAGCCTCGTAACCCTCAACGCGCAAGAATTCCAAGTCATCTAAGTCACCAAAAGTAGGGTTGTGGCATATCAAAATGTAGCTGAGATCATTTCGAACGACATAAGTTGGTCCAAAAATTCCAAAAAAGCGACGGTTTTCCCAATATTTGATGAAATCGCTTAATCAAGGGGCATAACTCTTACCCACTAAAATTTTCAAAGTTGCAAAAATAGGGTTGTGACCCATCTAATTGCTCCTGGGACCATCACGAAGAACTTTTATCCATTTCCGAAGACCAAAAAAGTGCCGGTTTTCCCTAATTTGGGCGTAATCGCACTTATTAAAGCCTCGTAACCCTCAACGCGCAAGAATTCCAAGTCATCTAAGTCACCAAAAGTAGGGTTGTGGCATATCAAAATGTAGCTGAGATCATTTCGAACGACATAAGTTGGTCCAAAAATTCCAAAAAAGCGACGGTTTTCCCAATATTTGATGAAATCGCTTAATCAAGGGGCATAACTCTTACCCACTAAAATTTTCAAAGTTGCAAAAATAGGGTTGTGACCCATCTAATTGCTCCTGGGACCATCACGAAGAACTTTTATCCATTTCCGAAGACCAAAAAAGTGCCGGTTTTCCCTAATTTGGGCGTAATCGCACTTATTAAAGCCTCGTAACCCTCAACGCGCAAGAATTCCAAGTCATCTAAGTCACCAAAAGTAGGGTTGTGGCATATCAAAATGTAGCTGAGATCATTTCGAACGACATAAGTTGGTCCAAAAATTCCAAAAAAGCAACGGTTTTCCCAATATTTGATGAAATCGCTTAATCAAGGGGCATAACTCTTACCCACTAAAATTTTCAAAGTTGCAAAAATAGGGTTGTGACCCATCTAATTGCTCCTGGGACCATCACGAAGAACTTTTATCCATTTCCGAAGACCAAAAAAGTGCCGGTTTTCCCTAATTTGGGCGTAATCGCACTTATTAAAGCCTCGTAACCCTCAACGCGCAAGAATTCCAAGTCATCTAAGTCACCAAAAGTAGGGTTGTGGCATATCAAAATGTAGCTGAGATCATTTCGAACGACATAAGTTGGTCCAAAAATTCCAAAAAAGCGACGGTTTTCCCAATATTTGATGAAATCGCTTAATCAAGGGGCATAACTCTTACCCACTAAAATTTTCAAAGTTGCAAAAATAGGGTTGTGACCCATCTAATTGCTCCTGGGACCATCACGAAGAACTTTTATCCATTTCCGAAGACCAAAAAAGTGCCGGTTTTCCCTAATTTGGGCGTAATCGCACTTATTAAAGCCTCGTAACCCTCAACGCGCAAGAATTCCAAGTCATCTAAGTCACCAAAAGTAGGGTTGTGGCATATCAAAATGTAGCTGAGATCATTTCGAACGACATAAGTTGGTCCAAAAATTCCAAAAAAGCGACGGTTTTCCCAATATTTGATGAAATCGCTTAATCAAGGGGCATAACTCTTACCCACTAAAATTTTCAAAGTTGCAAAAATAGGGTTGTGACCCATCTAATTGCTCCTGGGACCATCACGAAGAACTTTTATCCATTTCCGAAGACCAAAAAAGTGCCGGTTTTCCCTAATTTGGGCGTAATCGCACTTATTAAAGCCTCGTAACCCTCAACGCGCAAGAATTCCAAGTCATCTAAGTCACCAAAAGTAGGGTTGTGGCATATCAAAATGTAGCTGAGATCATTTCGAACGACATAAGTTGGTCCAAAAATTCCAAAAAAGCGACGGTTTTCCCAATATTTGATGAAATCGCTTAATCAAGGGGCATAACTCTTACCCACTAAAATTTTCAAAGTTGCAAAAATAGGGTTGTGACCCATCTAATTGCTCCTGGGACCATCACGAAGAACTTTTATCCATTTCCGAAGACCAAAAAAGTGCCGGTTTTCCCTAATTTGGGCGTAATCGCACTTATTAAAGCCTTGTAACCCTCAACGCGCAAGAATTCCAAGTCATCTAAGTCACCAAAAGTAGGGTTGTGGCATATCAAAATGTAGCTGAGATCATTTCGAACGACATAAGTTGGTCCAAAAATTCCAAAAAAGCGACGGTTTTCCCAATATTTGATGAAATCGCTTAATCAAGGGGCATAACTCTTACCCACTAAAATTTTCAAAGTTGCAAAAATAGGGTTGTGACCCATCTAATTGCTCCTGGGACCATCACGAAGAACTTTTATCCATTTCCGAAGACCAAAAAAGTGCCGGTTTTCCCTAATTTGGGCGTAATCGCACTTATTAAAGCCTCGTAACCCTCAACGCGCAAGAATTCCAAGTCATCTAAGTCACCAAAAGTAGGGTTGTGGCATATCAAAATGTAGCTGAGATCATTTCGAACGACATAAGTTGGTCCAAAAATTCCAAAAAAGCGACGGTTTTCCCAATATTTGATGAAATCGCTTAATCAAGGGGCATAACTCTTACCCACTAAAATTTTCAAAGTTGCAAAAATAGGGTTGTGACCCATCTAATTGCTCCTGGGACCATCACGAAGAACTTTTATCCATTTCCGAAGACCAAAAAAGTGCCGGTTTTCCCTAATTTGGGCGTAATCGCACTTATTAAAGCCTCGTAACCCTCAACGCGCAAGAATTCCAAGTCATCTAAGTCACCAAAAGTAGGGTTGTGGCATATCAAAATGTAGCTGAGATCATTTCGAACGACATAAGTTGGTCCAAAAATTCCAAAAAAGCGACGGTTTTCCCAATATTTGATGAAATCGCTTAATCAAGGGGCATAACTCTTACCCACTAAAATTTTCAAAGTTGCAAAAATAGGGTTGTGACCCATCTAATTGCTCCTGGGACCATCACGAAGAACTTTTATCCATTTCCGAAGACCAAAAAAGTGCCGGTTTTCCCTAATTTGGGCGTAATCGCACTTATTAAAGCCTCGTAACCCTCAACGCGCAAGAATTCCAAGTCATCTAAGTCACCAAAAGTAGGGTTGTGGCATATCAAAATGTAGCTGAGATCATTTCGAACGACATAAGTTGGTCCAAAAATTCCAAAAAAGCGACGGTTTTCCCAATATTTGATGAAATCGCTTAATCAAGGGGCATAACTCTTACCCACTAAAATTTTCAAAGTTGCAAAAATAGGGTTGTGACCCATCTAATTGCTCCTGGGACCATCACGAAGAACTTTTATCCATTTCCGAAGACCAAAAAAGTGCCGGTTTTCCCTAATTTGGGCGTAATCGCACTTATTAAAGCCTCGTAACCCTCAACGCGCAAGAATTCCAAGTCATCTAAGTCACCAAAAGTAGGGTTGTGGCATATCAAAATGTAGCTGAGATCATTTCGAACGACATAAGTTGGTCCAAAAATTCCAAAAAAGCGACGGTTTTCCCAATATTTGATGAAATCGCTTAATCAAGGGGCATAACTCTTACCCACTAAAATTTTCAAAGTTGCAAAAATAGGGTTGTGACCCATCTAATTGCTCCTGGGACCATCACGAAGAACTTTTATCCATTTCCCGAAGACCAAAAAAGTGCCGGTTTTCCCTAATTTGGGCGTAATCGCACTTATTAAAGCCTCGTAACCCTCAACGCGCAAGAATTCCAAGTCATATAAGTCACCAAAAGTAGGGTTGTGGCATATCAAAATGTAGCTGAGATCATTTCGAACGACATAAGTTGGTCCAAAAATTCCAAAAAAGCGACGGTTTTCCCAATATTTGATGAAATCGCTTAATCAAGGGGCATAACTCTTACCCACTAAAATTTTCAAAGTTGCAAAAATAGGGTTGTGACCCATCTAATTGCTCCTGGGACCATCACGAAGAACTTTTATCCATTTCCGAAGACCAAAAAAGTGCCGGTTTTCCCTAATTTGGGCGTAATCGCACTTATTAAAGCCTCGTAACCCTCAACGCGCAAGAATTCCAAGTCATCTAAGTCACCAAAAGTAGGGTTGTGGCATATCAAAATGTAGCTGAGATCATTTCGAACGACATAAGTTGGTCCAAAAATTCCAAAAAAGCGACGGTTTTCCCAATATTTGATGAAATCGCTTAATCAAGGGGCATAACTCTTACCCACTAAAATTTTCAAAGTTGCAAAAATAGGGTTGTGACCCATCTAATTGCTCCTGGGACCATCACGAAGAACTTTTATCCATTTCCGAAGACCAAAAAAGTGCCGGTTTTCCCTAATTTGGGCGTAATCGCACTTATTAAAGCCTCGTAACCCTCAACGCGCAAGAATTCCAAGTCATCTAAGTCACCAAAAGTAGGGTTGTGGCATATCAAAATGTAGCTGAGATCATTTCGAACGACATAAGTTGGTCCAAAAATTCCAAAAAAGCGACGGTTTTCCCAATATTTGATGAAATCGCTTAATCAAGGGGCATAACTCTTACCCACTAAAATTTTCAAAGTTGCAAAAATAGGGTTGTGACCCATCTAATTGCTCCTGGGACCATCACGAAGAACTTTTATCCATTTCCGAAGACCAAAAAAGTGCCGGTTTTCCCTAATTTGGGCGTAATCGCACTTATTAAAGCCTCGTAACCCTCAACGCGCAAGAATTCCAAGTCATCTAAGTCACCAAAAGTAGGGTTGTGGCATATCAAAATGTAGCTGAGATCATTTCGAACGACATAAGTTGGTCCAAAAATTCCAAAAAAGCGACGGTTTTCCCAATATTTGATGAAATCGCTTAATCAAGGGGCATAACTCTTACCCACTAAAATTTTCAAAGTTGCAAAAATAGGGTTGTGACCCATCTAATTGCTCCTGGGACCATCACGAAGAACTTTTATCCATTTCCGAAGACCAAAAAAGTGCCGGTTTTCCCTAATTTGGGCGTAATCGCACTTATTAAAGCCTCGTAACCCTCAACGCGCAAGAATTCCAAGTCATCTAAGTCACCAAAAGTAGGGTTGTGGCATATCAAAATGTAGCTGAGATCATTTCGAACGACATAAGTTGGTCCAAAAATTCCAAAAAAGCGACGGTTTTCCCAATATTTGATGAAATCGCTTAATCAAGGGGCATAACTCTTACCCACTAAAATTTTCAAAGTTGCAAAAATAGGGTTGTGACCCATCTAATTGCTCCTGGGGCCATCACGAAGAACTTTTATCCATTTCCGAAGACCAAAAAAGTGCCGGTTTTCCCTAATTTGGGCGTAATCGCACTTATTAAAGCCTCGTAACCCTCAACGCGCAAGAATTCCAAGTCATCTAAGTCACCAAAAGTAGGGTTGTGGCATATCAAAATGTAGCTGAGATCATTTCGAACGACATAAGTTGGTCCAAAAATTCCAAAAAAGCGACGGTTTTCCCAATATTTGATGAAATCGCTTAATCAAGGGGCATAACTCTTACCCACTAAAATTTTCAAAGTTGCAAAAATAGGGTTGTGACCCATCTAATTGCTCCTGGGACCATCACGAAGAACTTTTATCCATTTCCGAAGACCAAAAAAGTGCCGGTTTTCCCTAATTTGGGCGTAATCGCACTTATTAAAGCCTCGTAACCCTCAACGCGCAAGAATTCCAAGTCATCTAAGTCACCAAAAGTAGGGTTGTGGCATATCAAAATGTAGCTGAGATCATTTCGAACGACATAAGTTGGTCCAAAAATTCCAAAAAAGCGACGGTTTTCCCAATATTTGATGAAATCGCTTAATCAAGGGGCATAACTCTTACCCACTAAAATTTTCAAAGTTGCAAAAATAGGGTTGTGACCCATCTAATTGCTCCTGGGACCATCACGAAGAACTTTTATCCATTTCCGAAGACCAAAAAAATGCCGGTTTTCCCTAATTTGGGCGTAATCGCACTTATTAAAGCCTCGTAACCCTCAACGCGCAAGAATTCCAAGTCATCTAAGTCACCAAAAGTAGGGTTGTGGCATATCAAAATGTAGCTGAGATCATTTCGAACGACATAAGTTGGTCCAAAAATTCCAAAAAAGCGACGGTTTTCCCAATATTTGATGAAATCGCTTAATCAAGGGGCATAACTCTTACCCACTAAAATTTTCAAAGTTGCAAAAATAGGGTTGTGACCCATCTAATTGCTCCTGGGACCATCACGAAGAACTTTTATCCATTTCCGAAGACCAAAAAAGTGCCGGTTTTCCCTAATTTGGGCGTAATCGCACTTATTAAAGCCTCGTAACCCTCAACGCGCAAGAATTCCAAGTCATCTAAGTCACCAAAAGTAGGGTTGTGGCATATCAAAATGTAGCTGAGATCATTTCGAACGACATAAGTTGGTCCAAAAATTCCAAAAAAGCGACGGTTTTCCCAATATTTGATGAAATCGCTTAATCAAGGGGCATAACTCTTACCCACTAAAATTTTCAAAGTTGCAAAAATAGGGTTGTGACCCATCTAATTGCTCCTGGGACCATCACGAAGAACTTTTATCCATTTCCGAAGACCAAAAAAGTGCCGGTTTTCCCTAATTTGGGCGTAATCGCACTTATTAAAGCCTCGTAACCCTCAACGCGCAAGAATTCCAAGTCATCTAAGTCACCAAAAGTAGGGTTGTGGCATATCAAAATGTAGCTGAGATCATTTCGAACGACATAAGTTGGTCCAAAAATTCCAAAAAAGCGACGGTTTTCCCAATATTTGATGAAATCGCTTAATCAAGGGGCATAACTCTTACCCACTAAAATTTTCAAAGTTGCAAAAATAGGGTTGTGACCCATCTAATTGCTCCTGGGACCATCACGAAGAACTTTTATCCATTTCCGAAGACCAAAAAAGTGCCGGTTTTCCCTAATTTGGGCGTAATCGCACTTATTAAAGCCTCGTAACCCTCAACGCGCAAGAATTCCAAGTCATCTAAGTCACCAAAAGTAGGGTTGTGGCATATCAAAATGTAGCTGAGATCATTTCGAACGACATAAGTTGGTCCAAAAATTCCAAAAAAGCGACGGTTTTCCCAATATTTGATGAAATCGCTTAATCAAGGGGCATAACTCTTACCCACTAAAATTTTCAAAGTTGCAAAAATAGGGTTGTGACCCATCTAATTGCTCCTGGGACCATCACGAAGAACTTTTATCCATTTCCGAAGACCAAAAAAGTGCCGGTTTTCCCTAATTTGGGCGTAATCGCACTTATTAAAGCCTCGTAACCCTCAACGCGCAAGAATTCCAAGTCATCTAAGTCACCAAAAGTAGGGTTGTGGCATATCAAAATGTAGCTGAGATCATTTCGAACGACATAAGTTGGTCCAAAAATTCCAAAAAAGCGACGGTTTTCCCAATATTTGATGAAATCGCTTAATCAAGGGGCATAACTCTTACCCACTAAAATTTTCAAAGTTGCAAAAATAGGGTTGTGACCCATCTAATTGCTCCTGGGACCATCACGAAGAACTTTTATCCATTTCCGAAGACCAAAAAAGTGCCGGTTTTCCCTAATTTGGGCGTAATCGCACTTATTAAAGCCTCGTAACCCTCAACGCGCAAGAATTCCAAGTCATCTAAGTCACCAAAAGTAGGGTTGTGGCATATCAAAATGTAGCTGAGATCATTTCGAACGACATAAGTTGGTCCAAAAATTCCAAAAAAGCGACGGTTTTCCCAATATTTGATGAAATCGCTTAATCAAGGGGCATAACTCTTACCCACTAAAATTTTCAAAGTTGCAAAAATAGGGTTGTGACCCATCTAATTGCTCCTGGGACCATCACGAAGAACTTTTATCCATTTCCGAAGACCAAAAAAGTGCCGGTTTTCCCTAATTTGGGCGTAATCGCACTTATTAAAGCCTCGTAACCCTCAACGCGCAAGAATTCCAAGTCATCTAAGTCACCAAAAGTAGGGTTGTGGCATATCAAAATGTAGCTGAGATCATTTCGAACGACATAAGTTGGTCCAAAAATTCCAAAAAAGCGACGGTTTTCCCAATATTTGATGAAATCGCTTAATCAAGGGGCATAACTCTTACCCACTAAAATTTTCAAAGTTGCAAAAATAGGGTTGTGACCCATCTAATTGCTCCTGGGACCATCACGAAGAACTTTTATCCATTTCCGAAGACCAAAAAAGTGCCGGTTTTCCCTAATTTGGGCGTAATCGCACTTATTAAAGCCTCGTAACCCTCAACGCGCAAGAATTCCAAGTCATCTAAGTCACCAAAAGTAGGGTTGTGGCATATCAAAATGTAGCTGAGATCATTTCGAACGACATAAGTTGGGCCAAAAATTCCAAAAAAGCGACAGTTTTCCCAATATTTGATGAAATTGCTTAATCAAGGGGCATAACTCTTACCCACTAAAATTTTCAAAGTTGCAAAAATAGGGTTGTGACCCATCTAATTGCTCCTGGGACCATCACGAAGAACTTTTATCCATTTCCGAAGACCAAAAAAGTGCCGGTTTTCCCTAATTTGGGCGTAATCGCACTTATTAAAGCCTCGTAACCCTCAACGCGCAAGAATTCCAAGTCATCTAAGTCACCAAAAGTAGGGTTGTGGCATATCAAAATGTAGCTGAGATCATTTCGAACGACATAAGTTGGTCCAAAAATTCCAAAAAAGCGACGGTTTTCCCAATATTTGATGAAATCGCTTAATCAAGGGGCATAACTCTTACCCACTAAAATTTTCAAAGTTGCAAAAATAGGGTTGTGACCCATCTAATTGCTCCTGGGACCATCACGAAGAACTTTTATCCATTTCCGAAGACCAAAAAAGTGCCGGTTTTCCCTAATTTGGGCGTAATCGCACTTATTAAAGCCTCGTAACCCTCAACGCGCAAGAATTCCAAGTCATCTAAGTCACCAAAAGTAGGGTTGTGGCATATCAAAATGTAGCTGAGATCATTTCGAACGACATAAGTTGGTCCAAAAATTCCAAAAAAGCGACGGTTTTCCCAATATTTGATGAAATCGCTTAATCAAGGGGCATAACTCTTACCCACTAAAATTTTCAAAGTTGCAAAAATAGGGTTGTGACCCATCTAATTGCTCCTGGGACCATCACGAAGAACTTTTATCCATTTCCGAAGACCAAAAAAGTGCCGGTTTTCCCTAATTTGGGCGTAATCGCACTTATTAAAGCCTCGTAACCCTCAACGCGCAAGAATTCCAAGTCATCTAAGTCACCAAAAGTAGGGTTGTGGCATATCAAAATGTAGCTGAGATCATTTCGAACGACATAAGTTGGTCCAAAAATTCCAAAAAAGCGACGGTTTTCCCAATATTTGATGAAATCGCTTAATCAAGGGGCATAACTCTTACCCACTAAAATTTTCAAAGTTGCAAAAATAGGGTTGTGACCCATCTAATTGCTCCTGGGACCATCACGAAGAACTTTTATCCATTTCCGAAGACCAAAAAAGTGCCGGTTTTCCCTAATTTGGGCGTAATCGCACTTATTAAAGCCTCGTAACCCTCAACGCGCAAGAATTCCAAGTCATCTAAGTCACCAAAAGTAGGGTTGTGGCATATCAAAATGTAGCTGAGATCATTTCGAACGACATAAGTTGGTCCAAAAATTCCAAAAAAGCGACGGTTTTCCCAATATTTGATGAAATCGCTTAATCAAGGGGCATAACTCTTACCCACTAAAATTTTCAAAGTTGCAAAAATAGGGTTGTGACCCATCTAATTGCTCCTGGGACCATCACGAAGAACTTTTATCCATTTCCGAAGACCAAAAAAGTGCCGGTTTTCCCTAATTTGGGCGTAATCGCACTTATTAAAGCCTCGTAACCCTCAACGCGCAAGAATTCCAAGTCATCTAAGTCACCAAAAGTAGGGTTGTGGCATATCAAAATGTAGCTGAGATCATTTCGAACGACATAAGTTGGTCCAAAAATTCCAAAAAAGCGACGGTTTTCCCAATATTTGATGAAATCGCTTAATCAAGGGGCATAACTCTTACCCACTAAAATTTTCAAAGTTGCAAAAATAGGGTTGTGACCCATCTAATTGCTCCTGGGACCATCACGAAGAACTTTTATCCATTTCCGAAGACCAAAAAAGTGCCGGTTTTCCCTAATTTGGGCGTAATCGCACTTATTAAAGCCTCGTAACCCTCAACGCGCAAGAATTCCAAGTCATCTAAGTCACCAAAAGTAGGGTTGTGGCATATCAAAATGTAGCTGAGATCATTTCGAACGACATAAGTTGGTCCAAAAATTCCAAAAAAGCGACGGTTTTCCCAATATTTGATGAAATCGCTTAATCAAGGGGCATAACTCTTACCCACTAAAATTTTCAAAGTTGCAAAAATAGGGTTGTGACCCATCTAATTGCTCCTGGGACCATCACGAAGAACTTTTATCCATTTCCGAAGACCAAAAAAGTGCCGGTTTTCCCTAATTTGGGCGTAATCGCACTTATTAAAGCCTCGTAACCCTCAACGCGCAAGAATTCCAAGTCATCTAAGTCACCAAAAGTAGGGTTGTGGCATATCAAAATGTAGCTGAGATCATTTCGAACGACATAAGTTGGTCCAAAAATTCCAAAAAAGCGACGGTTTTCCCAATATTTGATGAAATCGCTTAATCAAGGGGCATAACTCTTACCCACTAAAATTTTCAAAGTTGCAAAAATAGGGTTGTGACCCATCTAATTGCTCCTGGGACCATCACGAAGAACTTTTATCCATTTCCGAAGACCAAAAAAGTGCCGGTTTTCCCTAATTTGGGCGTAATCGCACTTATTAAAGCCTCGTAACCCTCAACGCGCAAGAATTCCAAGTCATCTAAGTCACCAAAAGTAGGGTTGTGGCATATCAAAATGTAGCTGAGATCATTTCGAACGACATAAGTTGGTCCAAAAATTCCAAAAAAGCGACGGTTTTCCCAATATTTGATGAAATCGCTTAATCAAGGGGCATAACTCTTACCCACTAAAATTTTCAAAGTTGCAAAAATAGGGTTGTGACCCATCTAATTGCTCCTGGGACCATCACGAAGAACTTTTATCCATTTCTGAAGACCAAAAAAGTGCCGGTTTTCCCTAATTTGGGCGTAATCGCACTTATTAAAGCCTCGTAACCCTCAACGCGCAAGAATTCCAAGTCATCTAAGTCACCAAAAGTAGGGTTGTGGCATATCAAAATGTAGCTGAGATCATTTCGAACGACATAAGTTGGTCCAAAAATTCCAAAAAAGCGACGGTTTTCCCAATATTTGATGAAATCGCTTAATCAAGGGGCATAACTCTTACCCACTAAAATTTTCAAAGTTGCAAAAATAGGGTTGTGACCCATCTAATTGCTCCTGGGACCATCACGAAGAACTTTTATCCATTTCCGAAGACCAAAAAAGTGCCGGTTTTCCCTAATTTGGGCGTAATCGCACTTATTAAAGCCTCGTAACCCTCAACGCGCAAGAATTCCAAGTCATCTAAGTCACCAAAAGTAGGGTTGTGGCATATCAAAATGTAGCTGAGATCATTTCAACAACATAAGTTGGTCCAAAAATTCCAAAAAAGCGACGGTTTTCCCAATATTTGATGAAATCGCTTAATCAAGGGGCATAACTCTTACCCACTAAAATTTTCAAAGTTGCAAAAATAGGGTTGTGACCCATCTAATTGCTCCTGGGACCATCACAAAGAACTTTTATCCATTTCCGAAGACCAAAAAAGTGCCGGTTTTCCCTAATTTGGGCGTAATCGCACTTATTAAAGCCTCGTAACCCTCAACGCGCAAGAATTCCAAGTCATCTAAGTCACCAAAAGTAGGGTTGTGGCATATCAAAATGTAGCTGAGATCATTTCGAACGACATAAGTTGGTCCAAAAATTCCAAAAAAGCGACGGTTTTCCCAATATTTGATGAAATCGCTTAATCAAGGGGCATAACTCTTACCCACTAAAATTTTCAAAGTTGCAAAAATAGGGTTGTGACCCATCTAATTGCTCCTGGGACCATCACGAAGAACTTTTATCCATTTCTGAAGACCAAAAAAGTGCCGGTTTTCCCTAATTTGGGCGTAATCGCACTTATTAAAGCCTCGTAACCCTCAACGCGCAAGAATTCCAAGTCATCTAAGTCACCAAAAGTAGGGTTGTGGCATATCAAAATGTAGCTGAGATCATTTCGAACGACATAAGTTGGTCCAAAAATTCCAAAAAAGCGACGGTTTTCCCAATATTTGATGAAATCGCTTAATCAAGGGGCATAACTCTTACCCACTAAAATTTTCAAAGTTGCAAAAATAGGGTTGTGACCCATCTAATTGCTCCTGGGACCATCACGAAGAACTTTTATCCATTTCCGAAGACCAAAAAAGTGCAGGTTTTCCCTAATTTGGGCGTAATCGCACTTATTAAAGCCTCGTAACCCTCAACGCGCAAGAATTCCAAGTCATCTAAGTCACCAAAAGTAGGGTTGTGGCATATCAAAATGTAGCTGAGATCATTTCGAACGACATAAGTTGGTCCAAAAATTCCAAAAAAGCGACGGTTTTCCCAATATTTGATGAAATCGCTTAATCAAGGGGCATAACTCTTACCCACTAAAATTTTCAAAGTTGCAAAAATAGGGTTGTGACCCATCTAATTGCTCCTGGGACCATCACGAAGAACTTTTATCCATTTCCGAAGACCAAAAAAGTGCCGGTTTTCCCTAATTTGGGCGTAATCGCACTTATTAAAGCCTCGTAACCCTCAACGCGCAAGAATTCCAAGTCATCTAAGTCACCAAAAGTAGGGTTGTGGCATATCAAAATGTAGCTGAGATCATTTCGAACGACATAAGTTGGTCCAAAAATTCCAAAAAAGCGACGGTTTTCCCAATATTTGATGAAATCGCTTAATCAAGGGGCATAACTCTTACCCACTAAAATTTTCAAAGTTGCAAAAATAGGGTTGTGACCCATCTAATTGCTCCTGGGACCATCACGAAGAACTTTTATCCATTTCCGAAGACCAAAAAAGTGCCGGTTTTCCCTAATTTGGGCGTAATCGCACTTATTAAAGCCTCGTAACCCTCAACGCGCAAGAATTCCAAGTCATCTAAGTCACCAAAAGTAGGGTTGTGGCATATCAAAATGTAGCTGAGATCATTTCGAACGACATAAGTTGGTCCAAAAATTCCAAAAAAGCGACGGTTTTCCCAATATTTGATGAAATCGCTTAATCAAGGGGCATAACTCTTACCCACTAAAATTTTCAAAGTTGCAAAAATAGGGTTGTGACCCATCTAATTGCTCCTGGGAACATCACGAAGAACTTTTATCCATTTCCGAAGACCAAAAAAGTGCCGGTTTTCCCTAATTTGGGCGTAATCGCACTTATTAAAGCCTCGTAACCCTCAACGCGCAAGAATTCCAAGTCATCTAAGTCACCAAAAGTAGGGTTGTGGCATATCAAAATGTAGCTGAGATCATTTCGAACGACATAAGTTGGTCCAAAAATTCCAAAAAAGCGACGGTTTTCCCAATATTTGATGAAATCGCTTAATCAAGGGGCATAACTCTTACCCACTAAAATTTTCAAAGTTGCAAAAATAGGGTTGTGACCCATCTAATTGCTCCTGGGACCATCACGAAGAACTTTTATCCATTTCCGAAGACCAAAAAAGTGCCGGTTTTCCCTAATTTGGGCGTAATCGCACTTATTAAAGCCTCGTAACCCTCAACGCGCAAGAATTCCAAGTCATCTAAGTCACCAAAAGTAGGGTTGTGGCATATCAAAATGTAGCTGAGATCATTTCGAACGACATAAGTTGGTCCAAAAATTCCAAAAAAGCGACGGTTTTCCCAATATTTGATGAAATCGCTTAATCAAGGGGCATAACTCTTACCCACTAAAATTTTCAAAGTTGCAAAAATAGGGTTGTGACCCATCTAATTGCTCCTGGGAACATCACGAAGAACTTTTATCCATTTCCGAAGACCAAAAAAGTGCCGGTTTTCCCTAATTTGGGCGTAATCGCACTTATTAAAGCCTCGTAACCCTCAACGCGCAAGAATTCCAAGTCATCTAAGTCACCAGAAGTAGGGTTGTGGCATATCAAAATGTAGCTGAGATCATTTCGAACGACATAAGTTGGTCCAAAAATTCCAAAAAAGCGACGGTTTTCCCAATATTTGATGAAATCGCTTAATCAAGGGGCATAACTCTTACCCACTAAAATTTTCAAAGTTGCAAAAATAGGGTTGTGACCCATCTAATTGCTCCTGGGACCATCACGAAGAACTTTTATCCATTTCCGAAGACCAAAAAAGTGCCGGTTTTCCCTAATTTGGGCGTAATCGCACTTATTAAAGCCTCGTAACCCTCAACGCGCAAGAATTCCAAGTCATCTAAGTCACCAAAAGTAGGGTTGTGGCATATCAAAATGTAGCTGAGATCATTTCGAACGACATAAGTTGGTCCAAAAATTCCAAAAAAGCGACGGTTTTCCCAATATTTGATGAAATCGCTTGATAAAGGGGCATAACTCTTACCCACTAAAATTTTCAAAGTTGCAAAAATAGGGTTGTGACCCATCTAATTGCTCCTGGGACCATCACGAAGAACTTTTATCCATTTCCGAAGACCAAAAAAGTGCCGGTTTTCCCTAATTTGGGCGTAATCGCACTTATTAAAGCCTCGTAACCCTCAACGCGCAAGAATTCCAAGTCATCTAAGTCACCAAAAGTAGGGTTGTGGCATATCAAAATGTAGCTGAGATCATTTCGAACGACATAAGTTGGTCCAAAAATTCCAAAAAAGCGACGGTTTTCCCAATATTTGATGAAATCGCTTAATCAAGGGGCATAACTCTTACCCACTAAAATTTTCAAAGTTGCAAAAATAGGGTTGTGACCCATCTAATTGCTCCTGGGACCATCACGAAGAACTTTTATCCATTTCCGAAGACCAAAAAAGTGCCGGTTTTCCCTAATTTGGGCGTAATCGCACTTATTAAAGCCTCGTAACCCTCAACGCGCAAGAATTCCAAGTCATCTAAGTCACCAAAAGTAGGGTTGTGGCATATCAAAATGTAGCTGAGATCATTTCGAACGACATAAGTTGGTCCAAAAATTCCAAAAAAGCGACGGTTTTCCCAATATTTGATGAAATCGCTTAATCAAGGGGCATAACTCTTACCCACTAAAATTTTCAAAGTTGCAAAAATAGGGTTGTGACCCATCTAATTGCTCCTGGGACCATCACGAAGAACTTTTATCCATTTCCGAAGACCAAAAAAGTGCCGGTTTTCCCTAATTTGGGCGTAATCGCACTTATTAAAGCCTCGTAACCCTCAACGCGCAAGAATTCCAAGTCATCTAAGTCACCAAAAGTAGGGTTGTGGCATATCAAAATGTAGCTGAGATCATTTCGAACGACATAAGTTGGTCCAAAAATTCCAAAAAAGCGACGGTTTTCCCAATATTTGATGAAATCGCTTAATCAAGGGGCATAACTCTTACCCACTAAAATTTTCAAAGTTGCAAAAATAGGGTTGTGACCCATCTAATTGCTCCTGGGACCATCACGAAGAACTTTTATCCATTTCCGAAGACCAAAAAAGTGCCGGTTTTCCCTAATTTGGGCGTAATCGCACTTATTAAAGCCTCGTAACCCTCAACGCGCAAGAATTCCAAGTCATCTAAGTCACCAAAAGTAGGGTTGTGGCATATCAAAATGTAGCTGAGATCATTTCGAACGACATAAGTTGGTCCAAAAATTCCAAAAAAGCGACGGTTTTCCCAATATTTGATGAAATCGCTTAATCAAGGGGCATAACTCTTACCCACTAAAATTTTCAAAGTTGCAAAAATAGGGTTGTGACCCATCTAATTGCTCCTGGGACCATCACGAAGAACTTTTATCCATTTCCGAAGACCAAAAAAGTGCCGGTTTTCCCTAATTTGGGCGTAATCGCACTTATTAAAGCCTCGTTTCCCTCAACGCGCAAGAATTCCAAGTCATCTAAGTCACCAAAAGTAGGGTTGTGGCATATCAAAATGTAGCTGAGATCATTTCGAACGACATAAGTTGGTCCAAAAATTCCAAAAAAGCGACGGTTTTCCCAATATTTGATGAAATCGCTTAATCAAGGGGCATAACTCTTACCCACTAAAATTTTCAAAGTTGCAAAAATAGGGTTGTGACCCATCTAATTGCTCCTGGGACCATCACGAAGAACTTTTATCCATTTCCGAAGACCAAAAAAGTGCCGGTTTTCCCTAATTTGGGCGTAATCGCACTTATTAAAGCCTCGTAACCCTCAACGCGCAAGAATTCCAAGTCATCTAAGTCACCAAAAGTAGGGTTGTGGCATATCAAAATGTAGCTGAGATCATTTCGAACGACATAAGTTGGTCCAAAAATTCCAAAAAAGCGACGGTTTTCCCAATATTTGATGAAATCGCTTAATCAAGGGGCATAACTCTTACCCACTAAAATTTTCAAAGTTGCAAAAATAGGGTTGTGACCCATCTAATTGCTCCTGGGACCATCACGAAGAACTTTTATCCATTTCCGAAGACCAAAAAAGTGCCGGTTTTCCCTAATTTGGGCGTAATCGCACTTATTAAAGCCTCGTAACCCTCAACGCGCAAGAATTCCAAGTCATCTAAGTCACCAAAAGTAGGGTTGTGGCATATCAAAATGTAGCTGAGATCATTTCGAACGACATAAGTTGGTCCAAAAATTCCAAAAAAGCGACGGTTTTCCCAATATTTGATGAAATCGCTTAATCAAGGGGCATAACTCTTACCCACTAAAATTTTCAAAGTTGCAAAAATAGGGTTGTGACCCATCTAATTGCTCCTGGGACCATCACGAAGAACTTTTATCCATTTCCGAAGACCAAAAAAGTGCCGGTTTTCCCTAATTTGGGCGTAATCGCACTTATTAAAGCCTCGTAACCCTCAACGCGCAAGAATTCCAAGTCATCTAAGTCACCAAAAGTAGGGTTGTGGCATATCAAAATGTAGCTGAGATCATTTCGAACGACATAAGTTGGTCCAAAAATTCCAAAAAAGCGACGGTTTTCCCAATATTTGATGAAATCGCTTAATCAAGGGGCATAACTCTTACCCACTAAAATTTTCAAAGTTGCAAAAATAGGGTTGTGACCCATCTAATTGCTCCTGGGACCATCACGAAGAACTTTTATCCATTTCCGAAGACCAAAAAAGTGCCGGTTTTCCCTAATTTGGGCGTAATCGCACTTATTAAAGCCTCGTAACCCTCAACGCGCAAGAATTCCAAGTCATCTAAGTCACCAAAAGTAGGGTTGTGGCATATCAAAATGTAGCTGAGATCATTTCGAACGACATAAGTTGGTCCAAAAATTCCAAAAAAGCGACGGTTTTCCCAATATTTGATGAAATCGCTTAATCAAGGGGCATAACTCTTACCCACTAAAATTTTCAAAGTTGCAAAAATAGGGTTGTGACCCATCTAATTGCTCCTGGGACCATCACGAAGAACTTTTATCCATTTCCGAAGACCAAAAAAGTGCCGGTTTTCCCTAATTTGGGCGTAATCGCACTTATTAAAGCCTCGTAACCCTCAACGCGCAAGAATTCCAAGTCATCTAAGTCACCAAAAGTAGGGTTGTGGCATATCAAAATGTAGCTGAGATCATTTCGAACGACATAAGTTGGTCCAAAAATTCCAAAAAAGCGACGGTTTTCCCAATATTTGATGAAATCGCTTAATCAAGGGGCATAACTCTTACCCACTAAAATTTTCAAAGTTGCAAAAATAGGGTTGTGACCCATCTAATTGCTCCTGGGACCATCACGAAGAACTTTTATCCATTTCCGAAGACCAAAAAAGTGCCGGTTTTCCCTAATTTGGGCGTAATCGCACTTAATAAAGCCTCGTAACCCTCAACGCGCAAGAATTCCAAGTCATCTAAGTCACCAAAAGTAGGGTTGTGGCATATCAAAATGTAGCTGAGATCATTTCGAACGACATAAGTTGGTCCAAAAATTCCAAAAAAGCGACGGTTTTCCCAATATTTGATGAAATCGCTTAATCAAGGGGCATAACTCTTACCCACTAAAATTTTCAAAGTTGCCAAATTAGGGTTGTGACCCATCTAATTGCTCCTGGGACCATCACGAAGAACTTTTATCCATTTCCGAAGACCAAAAAAGTGCCGGTTTTCCCTAATTTGGGCGTAATCGCACTTATTAAAGCCTCGTAACCCTCAACGCGCAAGAATTCCAAGTCATCTAAGTCACCAAAAGTAGGGTTGTGGCATATCAAAATGTAGCTGAGATCATTTCGAACGACATAAGTTGGTCCAAAAATTCCAAAAAAGCGACGGTTTTCCCAATATTTGATGAAATCGCTTAATCAAGGGGCATAACTCTTACCCACTAAAATTTTCAAAGTTGCAAAAATAGGGTTGTGACCCATCTAATTGCTCCTGGGACCATCACGAAGAACTTTTATCCATTTCCGAAGACCAAAAAAGTGCCGGTTTTCCCTAATTTGGGCGTAATCGCACTTATTAAAGCCTCGTAACCCTCAACGCGCAAGAATTCCAAGTCATCTAAGTCACCAAAAGTAGGGTTGTGGCATATCAAAATGTAGCTGAGATCATTTCGAACGACATAAGTTGGTCCAAAAATTCCAAAAAAGCGACGGTTTTCCCAATATTTGATGAAATCGCTTAATCAAGGGGCATAACTCTTACCCACTAAAATTTTCAAAGTTGCAAAAATAGGGTTGTGACCCATCTAATTGCTCCTGGGACCATCACGAAGAACTTTTATCCATTTCCGAAGACCAAAAAAGTGCCGGTTTTCCATAATTTGGGCGTAATCGCACTTATTAAAGCCTCGTAACCCTCAACGCGCAAGAATTCCAAGTCATCTAAGTCACCAAAAGTAGGGTTGTGGCATATCAAAATGTAGCTGAGATCATTTCGAACGACATAAGTTGGTCCAAAAATTCCAAAAAAGCGACGGTTTTCCCAATATTTGATGAAATCGCTTAATCAAGGGGCATAACTCTTACCCACTAAAATTTTCAAAGTTGCAAAATTAGGGTTGTGACCCATCTAATTGCTCCTGGGACCATCACGAAGAACTTTTATCCATTTCCGAAGACCAAAAAAGTGCCGGTTTTCCCTAATTTGGGCGTAATCGCACTTATTAAAGCCTCGTAACCCTCAACGCGCAAGAATTCCAAGTCATCTAAGTCACCAAAAGTAGGGTTGTGGCATATCAAAATGTAGCTGAGATCATTTCGAACGACATAAGTTGGTCCAAAAATTCCAAAAAAGCGACGGTTTTCCCAATATTTGATGAAATCGCTTAATCAAGGGGCATAACTCTTACCCACTAAAATTTTCAAAGTTGCAAAAATAGGGTTGTGACCCATCTAATTGCTCCTGGGACCATCACGAAGAACTTTTATCCATTTCCGAAGACCAAAAAAGTGCCGGTTTTCCCTAATTTGGGCGTAATCGCACTTATTAAAGCCTCGTAACCCTCAACGCGCAAGAATTCCAAGTCATCTAAGTCACCAAAAGTAGGGTTGTGGCATATCAAAATGTAGCTGAGATCATTTCGAACGACATAAGTTGGTCCAAAAATTCCAAAAAAGCGACGGTTTTCCCAATATTTGATGAAATCGCTTAATCAAGGGGCATAACTCTTACCCACTAAAATTTTCAAAGTTGCAAAAATAGGGTTGTGACCCATCTAATTGCTCCTGGGACCATCACGAAGAACTTTTATCCATTTCCGAAGACCAAAAAAGTGCCGGTTTTCCCTAATTTGGGCGTAATCGCACTTATTAAAGCCTCGTAACCCTCAACGCGCAAGAATTCCAAGTCATCTAAGTCACCAAAAGTAGGGTTGTGGCATATCAAAATGTAGCTGAGATCATTTCGAACGACATAAGTTGGTCCAAAAATTCCAAAAAAGCGACGGTTTTCCCAATATTTGATGAAATCGCTTAATCAAGGGGCATAACTCTTACCCACTAAAATTTTCAAAGTTGCAAAAATAGGGTTGTGACCCATCTAATTGCTCCTGGGACCATCACGAAGAACTTTTATCCATTTCCGAAGACCAAAAAAGTGCCGGTTTTCCCTAATTTGGGCGTAATCGCACTTATTAAAGCCTCGTAACCCTCAACGCGCAAGAATTCCAAGTCATCTAAGTCACCAAAAGTAGGGTTGTGGCATATCAAAATGTAGCTGAGATCATTTCGAACGACATAAGTTGGTCCAAAAATTCCAAAAAAGCGACGGTTTTCCCAATATTTGATGAAATCGCTTAATCAAGGGGCATAACTCTTACCCACTAAAATTTTCAAAGTTGCAAAAATAGGGTTGTGACCCATCTAATTGCTCCTGGGACCATCACGAAGAACTTTTATCCATTTCCGAAGACCAAAAAAGTGCCGGTTTTCCCTAATTTGGGCGTAATCGCACTTATTAAAGCCTCGTAACCCTCAACGCGCAAGAATTCCAAGTCATCTAAGTCACCAAAAGTAGGGTTGTGGCATATCAAAATGTAGCTGAGATCATTTCGAACGACATAAGTTGGTCCAAAAATTCCAAAAAAGCGACGGTTTTCCCAATATTTGATGAAATCGCTTAATCAAGGGGCATAACTCTTACCCACTAAAATTTTCAAAGTTGCAAAAATAGGGTTGTGACCCATCTAATTGCTCCTGGGACCATCACGAAGAACTTTTATCCATTTCCGAAGACCAAAAAAGTGCCGGTTTTCCCTAATTTGGGCGTAATCGCACTTATTAAAGCCTCGTAACCCTCAACGCGCAAGAATTCCAAGTCATCTAAGTCACCAAAAGTAGGGTTGTGGCATATCAAAATGTAGCTGAGATCATTTCGAACGACATAAGTTGGTCCAAAAATTCCAAAAAAGCGACGGTTTTCCCAATATTTGATGAAATCGCTTAATCAAGGGGCATAACTCTTACCCACTAAAATTTTCAAAGTTGCAAAAATAGGGTTGTGACCCATCTAATTGCTCCTGGGACCATCACGAAGAACTTTTATCCATTTCCGAAGACCAAAAAAGTGCCGGTTTTCCCTAATTTGGGCGTAATCGCACTTATTAAAGCCTCGTAACCCTCAACGCGCAAGAATTCCAAGTCATCTAAGTCACCAAAAGTAGGGTTGTGGCATATCAAAATGTAGCTGAGATCATTTCGAACGACATAAGTTGGTCCAAAAATTCCAAAAAAGCGACGGTTTTCCAATATTTGATGAAATCGCTTAATCAAGGGGCATAACTCTTACCCACTAAAATTTTCAAAGTTGCAAAAATAGGGTTGTGACCCATCTAATTGCTCCTGGGACCATCACGAAGAACTTTTATCCATTACGGAAGACCAAAAAAGTGCCGGTTTTCCCTAATTTGGGCGTAATCGCACTTATTAAAGCCTCGTAACCCTCAACGCGCAAGAATTCCAAGTCATCTAAGTCACCAAAAGTAGGGTTGTGGCATATCAAAATGTAGCTGAGATCATTTCGAACGACATAAGTTGGTCCAAAAATTCCAAAAAAGCGACGGTTTTCCCAATATTTGATGAAATCGCTTAATCAAGGGGCATAACTCTTACCCACTAAAATTTTCAAAGTTGCAAAAATAGGGTTGTGACCCATCTAATTGCTCCTGGGACCATCACAAAGAACTTTTATCCATTTCCGAAGACCAAAAAAGTGCCGGTTTTCCCTAATTTGGGCGTAATCGCACTTATTAAAGCCTCGTAACCCTCAACGCGCAAGAATTCCAAGTCATCTAAGTCACCAAAAGTAGGGTTGTGGCATATCAAAATGTAGCTGAGATCATTTCGAACGACATAAGTTGGTCCAAAAATTCCAAAAAAGCGACGGTTTTCCCAATATTTGATGAAATCGCTTAATCAAGGGGCATAACTCTTACCCACTAAAATTTTCAAAGTTGCAAAAATAGGGTTGTGACCCATCTAATTGCTCCTGGGACCATCACGAAGAACTTTTATCCATTTCCGAAGACCAAAAAAGTGCCGGTTTTCCCTAATTTGGGCGTAATCGCACTTATTAAAGCCTCGTAACCCTCAACGCGCAAGAATTCCAAGTCATCTAAGTCACCAAAAGTAGGGTTGTGGCATATCAAAATGTAGCTGAGATCATTTCGAACGACATAAGTTGGTCCAAAAATTCCAAAAAAGCGACGGTTTTCCCAATATTTGATGAAATCGCTTAATCAAGGGGCATAACTCTTACCCACTAAAATTTTCAAAGTTGCAAAAATAGGGTTGTGACCCATCTAATTGCTCCTGGGACCATCACGAAGAACTTTTATCCATTTCCGAAGACCAAAAAAGTGCCGGTTTTCCCTAATTTGGGCGTAATCGCACTTATTAAAGCCTCGTAACCCTCAACGCGCAAGAATTCCAAGTCATCTAAGTCACCAAAAGTAGGGTTGTGGCATATCAAAATGTAGCTGAGATCATTTCGAACGACATAAGTTGGTCCAAAAATTCCAAAAAAGCGACGGTTTTCCCAATATTTGATGAAATCGCTTAATCAAGGGGCATAACTCTTACCCACTAAAATTTTCAAAGTTGCAAAAATAGGGTTGTGACCCATCTAATTGCTCCTGGGACCATCACGAAGAACTTTTATCCATTTCCGAAGACCAAAAAAGTGCCGGTTTTCCCTAATTTGGGCGTAATCGCACTTATTAAAGCCTCGTAACCCTCAACGCGCAAGAATTCCAAGTCATCTAAGTCACCAAAAGTAGGGTTGTGGCATATCAAAATGTAGCTGAGATCATTTCGAACGACATAAGTTGGTCCAAAAATTCCAAAAAAGCGACGGTTTTCCCAATATTTGATGAAATCGCTTAATCAAGGGGCATAACTCTTACCCACTAAAATTTTCAAAGTTGCAAAAATAGGGTTGTGACCCATCTAATTGCTCCTGGGACCATCACGAAGAACTTTTATCCATTTCCGAAGACCAAAAAAGTGCCGGTTTTCCCTAATTTGGGCGTAATCGCACTTATTAAAGCCTCGTAACCCTCAACGCGCAAGAATTCCAAGTCATCTAAGTCACCAAAAGTAGGGTTGTGGCATATCAAAATGTAGCTGAGATCATTTCGAACGACATAAGTTGGTCCAAAATTTCCAAAAAAGCGACGGTTTTCCCAATATTTGATGAAATCGCTTAATCAAGGGGCATAACTCTTACCCACTAAAATTTTCAAAGTTGCAAAAATAGGGTTGTGACCCATCTAATTGCTCCTGGGACCATCACGAAGAACTTTTATCCATTTCCGAAGACCAAAAAAGTGCCGGTTTTCCCTAATTTGGGCGTAATCGCACTTATTAAAGCCTCGTAACCCTCAACGCGCAAGAATTCCAAGTCATCTAAGTCACCAAAAGTAGGGTTGTGGCATATCAAAATGTAGCTGAGATCATTTCGAACGACATAAGTTGGTCCAAAAATTCCAAAAAAGCGACGGTTTTCCCAATATTTGATGAAATCGCTTAATCAAGGGGCATAACTCTTACCCACTAAAATTTTCAAAGTTGCAAAAATAGGGTTGTGACCCATCTAATTGCTCCTGGGACCATCACGAAGAACTTTTATCCATTTCCGAAGACCAAAAAAGTGCCGGTTTTCCCTAATTTGGGCGTAATCGCACTTATTAAAGCCTCGTAACCCTCAACGCGCAAGAATTCCAAGTCATCTAAGTCACCAAAAGTAGGGTTGTGGCATATCAAAATGTAGCTGAGATCATTTCGAACGACATAAGTTGGTCCAAAAATTCCAAAAAAGCGACGGTTTTCCCAATATTTGATGAAATCGCTTAATCAAGGGGCATAACTCTTACCCACTAAAATTTTCAAAGTTGCAAAAATAGGGTTGTGACCCATCTAATTGCTCCTGGGACCATCAGGAAGAACTTTTATCCATTTCCGAAGACCAAAAAAGTGCCGGTTTTCCCTAATTTGGGCGTAATCGCACTTATTAAAGCCTCGTAACCCTCAACGCGCAAGAATTCCAAGTCATCTAAGTCACCAAAAGTAGGGTTGTGGCATATCAAAATGTAGCTGAGATCATTTCGAACGACATAAGTTGGTCCAAAAATTCCAAAAAAGCGACGGTTTTCCCAATATTTGATGAAATTGCTTAATCAAGGGGCATAACTCTTACCCACTAAAATTTTCAAAGTTGCAAAAATAGGGTTGTGACCCATCTAATTGCTCCTGGGACCATCACGAAGAACTTTTATCCATTTCCGAAGACCAAAAAAGTGCCGGTTTTCCCTAATTTGGGCGTAATCGCACTTATTAAAGCCTCGTAACCCTCAACGCGCAAGAATTCCAAGTCATCTAAGTCACCAAAAGTAAGGTTGTGGCATATCAAAATGTAGCTGAGATCATTTCGAACGACATAAGTTGGTCCACAAAAAAGCGACGGTTTTCCCAATATTTGATGAAATCGCTTAATCAAGGGGCATAACTCACACACCCACTAAAATTTTCAAAGTTGCAAAAATAGGGTTGTGACCCATCTAATTGCTCCTGGGACCATCACGAAGAACTTTTATCCATTTCCGAAGACCAAAAAAGTGCCGGTTTTCCCTAATTTGGGCGTAATCGCACTTATTAAAGCCTCGTAACCCTCAACGCGCAAGAATTCCAAGTCATCTAAGTCACCAAAAGTAGGGTTGTGGCATATCAAAATGTAGCTGAGATCATTTCGAACGACATAAGTTGGTCCAAAAATTCCAAAAAAGCGACGGTTTTCCCAATATTTGATGAAATCGCTTAATCAAGGGGCATAACTCTTACCCACTAAAATTTTCAAAGTTGCAAAAATAGGGTTGTGACCCATCTAATTGCTCCTGGGACCATCACGAAGAACTTTTATCCATTTCCGAAGACCAAAAAAGTGCCGGTTTTCCCTAATTTGGGCGTAATCGCACTTATTAAAGCCTCGTAACCCTCAACGCGCAAGAATTCCAAGTCATCTAAGTCACCAAAAGTAGGGTTGTGGCATATCAAAATGTAGCTGAGATCATTTCGAACGACATAAGTTGGTCCAAAAATTCCAAAAAAGCGACGGTTTTCCCAATATTTGATGAAATTGCTTAATCAAGGGGCATAACTCTTACCCACTAAAATTTTCAAAGTTGCAAAAATAGGGTTGTGACCCATCTAATTGCTCCTGGGACCATCACGAAGAACTTTTATCCATTTCCGAAGACCAAAAAAGTGCCGGTTTTCCTTAATTTGGGCGTAATCGCACTTATTAAAGCCTCGTAACCCTCAACGCGCAAGAATTCCAAGTCATCTAAGTCACCAAAAGTAGGGGTTGTGGCATATCAAAATGTAGCTGAGATCATTTTCGAACGACATAAGTTGGTCCAAAAATTCCAAAAAAGCGACGGTTTTCCCAATATTTGATGAAATCGCTTAATCAAGGGGCATAACTCTCACCCACTAAAATTTTCAAAGTTGCAAAAATAGGGTTGTGACCCATCTAATTGCTCCTGGGACCATCACGAAGAACTTTTATCCATTTCCGAAGACCAAAAAAGTGCCGGTTTTCCCTAATTTGGGCGTAATCGCACTTATTAAAGCCTCGTAACCCTCAACGCGCAAGAATTCCAAGTCATCTAAGTCACCAAAAGTAGGGTTGTGGCATATCAAAATGTAGCTGAGATCATTTCGAACGACATAAGTTGGTCCAAAAATTCCAAAAAAGCGACGGTTTTCCCAATATTTGATGAAATTGCTTAATCAAGGGGCATAACTCTTACCCACTAAAATTTTCAAAGTTGCAAAAATAGGGTTGTGACCCATCTAATTGCTCCTGGGACCATCACGAAGAACTTTTATCCATTTCCGAAGACCAAAAAAGTGCCGGTTTTCCCTAATTTGGGCGTAATCGCACTTATTAAAGCCTCGTAACCCTCAACGCGCAAGAATTCCAAGTCATCTAAGTCACCAAAAGTAGGGTTGTGGCATATCAAAATGTAGCTGAGATCATTTTCGAACGACATAAGTTGGTCCAAAAATTCCAAAAAAGCGACGGTTTTCCCAATATTTGATGAAATCGCTTAATCAAGGGGCATAACTCTTACCCACTAAAATTTTCAAAGTTGCAAAAATAGGGTTGTGACCCATCTAATTGCTCCTGGGACCATCACGAAGAACTTTTATCCATTTCCGAAGACCAAAAAAGTGCCGGTTTTTCCCTAATTTGGGCGTAATCGCACTTATTAAAGCCTCGTAACCCTCAACGCGCAAGAATTCCAAGTCATCTAAGTCACCAAAAGTAGGGTTGTGGCATATCAAAATGTAGCTGAGATCATTTCGAACGACATAAGTTGGTCCAAAAATTCCAAAAAAGCGACGGTTTTCCCAATATTTGATGAAATCGCTTAATCAAGGGGCATAACTCTTACCCACTAAAATTTTCAAAGTTGCAAAAATAGGGTTGTGACCCATCTAATTGCTCCTGGGACCATCACGAAGAACTTTTATCCATTTCCGAAGACCAAAAAAGTGCCGGTTTTCCCTAATTTGGGCGTAATCGCACTTATTAAAGCCTCGTAACCCTCAACGCGCAAGAATTCCAAGTCATCTAAGTCACCAAAAGTAGGGTTGTGGCATATCAAAATGTAGCTGAGATCATTTCGAACGACATAAGTTGGTCAAAAAATTCCAAAAAAGCGACGGTTTTCCCAATATTTGATGAAATCGCTTAATCAAGGGGCATAACTCTTACCCACTAAAATTTTCAAAGTTGCAAAAATAGGGTTGTGACCCATCTAATTGCTCCTGGGACCATCACGAAGAACTTTTATCCATTTCCGAAGACCAAAAAAGTGCCGGTTTTCCCTAATTTGGGCGTAATCGCACTTATTAAAGCCTCGTAACCCTCAACGCGCAAGAATTCCAAGTCATCTAAGTCACCAAAAGTAGGGTGTGTGGCATATCAAAATGTAGCTGAGATCATTTCGAACGACATAAGTTGGTCCAAAAATTCCAAAAAAGCGACGGTTTTCCCAATATTTGATGAAATCGCTTAATCAAGGGGCATAACTCTTACCCACTAAAATTTTCAAAGTTGCAAAAATAGGGTTGTGACCCATCTAATTGCTCCTGGGACCATCACGAAGAACTTTTATCCATTTCCGAAGACCAAAAAAGTGCCGGTTTTCCCTAATTTGGGCGTAATCGCACTTATTAAAGCCTCGTAACCCTCAACGCGCAAGAATTCCAAGTCATCTAAGTCACCAAAAGTAGGGTTGTGGCATATCAAAATGTAGCTGAGATCATTTCGAACGACATAAGTTGGTCCAAAAATTCCAAAAAAGCGACGGTTTTCCCAATATTTGATGAAATCGCTTAATCAAGGGGCATAACTCTTACCCACTAAAATTTTCAAAGTTGCAAAAATAGGGTTGTGACCCATCTAATTGCTCCTGGGACCATCACGAAGAACTTTTATCCATTTCCGAAGACCAAAAAAGTGCCGGTTTTCCCTAATTTGGGCGTAATCGCACTTATTAAAGCCTCGTAACCCTCAACGCGCAATAATTCCAAGTCATCTAAGTCACCAAAAGTAGGGTTGTGGCATATCAAAATGTAGCTGAGATCATTTCGAACGACATAAGTTGGTCCAAAAATTCCAAAAAAGCGACGGTTTTCCCAATATTTGATGAAATCGCTTAATCAAGGGGCATAACTCTTACCCACTAAAATTTTCAAAGTTGCAAAAATAGGGTTGTGACCCATCTAATTGCTCCTGGGACCATCACGAAGAACTTTTATCCATTTCCGAAGACCAAAAAAGTGCCGGTTTTTCCCTAATTTGGGCGTAATCGCACTTATTAAAGCCTCGTAACCCTCAACGCGCAAGAATTCCAAGTCATCTAAGTCACCAAAAGTAGGGTTGTGGCATATCAAAATGTAGCTGAGATCATTTCGAACGACATAAGTTGGTCCAAAAATTCCAAAAAAGCGACGGTTTTCCCAATATTTGATGAAATCGCTTAATCAAGGGGCATAACTCTTACCCACTAAAATTTTCAAAGTTGCAAAAATAGGGTTGTGACCCATCTAATTGCTCCTGGGACCATCACGAAGAACTTTTATCCATTTCCGAAGACCAAAAAAGTGCCGGTTTTCCCTAATTTGGGCGTAATCGCACTTATTAAAGCCTCGTAACCCTCAACGCGCAAGAATTCCAAGTCATCTAAGTCACCAAAAGTAGGGTTGTGGCATATCAAAATGTAGCTGAGATCATTTCGAACGACATAAGTTGGTCCAAAAATTCCAAAAAAGCGACGGTTTTCCCAATATTTGATGAAATCGCTTAATCAAGGGGCATAACTCTTACCCACTAAAATTTTCAAAGTTGCAAAAATAGGGTTGTGACCCATCTAATTGCTCCTGGGACCATCACGAAGAACTTTTATCCATTTCCGAAGACCAAAAAAGTGCCGGTTTTCCCTAATTTGGGCGTAATCGCACTTATTAAAGCCTCGTAACCCTCAACGCGCAAGAATTCCAAGTCATCTAAGTCACCAAAAGTAGGGTTGTGGCATATCAAAATGTAGCTGAGATCATTTCGAACGACATAAGTTGGTCCAAAAATTCCAAAAAAGCGACGGTTTTCCCAATATTTGATGAAATCGCTTAATCAAGGGGCATAACTCTTACCCACTAAAATTTTCAAAGTTGCAAAAATAGGGTTGTGACCCATCTAATTGCTCCTGGGACCATCACGAAGAACTTTTATCCATTTCCGAAGACCAAAAAAGTGCCGGTTTTCCCTAATTTGGGCGTAATCGCACTTATTAAAGCCTCGTAACCCTCAACGCGCAAGAATTCCAAGTCATCTAAGTCACCAAAAGTAGGGTTGTGGCATATCAAAATGTAGCTGAGATCATTTCGAACGACATAAGTTGGTCCAAAAATTCCAAAAAAGCGACGGTTTTCCCAATATTTGATGAAATCGCTTAATCAAGGGGCATAACTCTTACCCACTAAAATTTTCAAAGTTGCAAAAATAGGGTTGTGACCCATCTAATTGCTCCTGGGACCATCACGAAGAACTTTTATCCATTTCCGAAGACCAAAAAAGTGCCGGTTTTCCCTAATTTGGGCGTAATCGCACTTATTAAAGCCTCGTAACCCTCAACGCGCAAGAATTCCAAGTCATCTAAGTCACCAAAAGTAGGGTTGTGGCATATCAAAATGTAGCTGAGATCATTTCGAACGACATAAGTTGGTCCAAAAATTCCAAAAAAGCAACGGTTTTCCCAATATTTGATGAAATCGCTTAATCAAGGGGCATAACTCTTACCCACTAAAATTTTCAAAGTTGCAAAAATAGGGTTGTGACCCATCTAATTGCTCCTGGGACCATCACGAAGAACTTTTATCCATTTCCGAAGACCAAAAAAGTGCCGGTTTTCCCTAATTTGGGCGTAATCGCACTTATTAAAGCCTCGTAACCCTCAACGCGCAAGAATTCAAGTCATCTAAGTCACCAAAAGTAGGGTTGTGGCATATCAAAATGTAGCTGAGATCATTTCGAACGACATAAGTTGGTCCAAAAATTCCAAAAAAGCGACGGTTTTCCCAATATTTGATGAAATCGCTTAATCAAGGGGCATAACTCTTACCCACTAAAATTTTCAAAGTTGCAAAAATAGGGTTGTGACCCATCTAATTGCTCCTGGGACCATCACGAAGAACTTTTATCCATTTCCGAAGACCAAAAAAGTGCCGGTTTTCCCTAATTTGGGCGTAATCGCACTTATTAAAGCCTCGTAACCCTCAACGCGCAAGAATTCCAAGTCATCTAAGTCACCAAAAGTAGGGTTGTGGCATATCAAAATGTAGCTGAGATCATTTCGAACGACATAAGTTGGTCCAAAAATTCCAAAAAAGCGACGGTTTTCCCAATATTTGATGAAATCGCTTAATCAAGGGGCATAACTCTTACCCACTAAAATTTTCAAAGTTGCAAAAATAGGGTTGTGACCCATCTTATTGCTCCTGGGACCATCACGAAGAACTTTTATCCATTTCCGAAGACCAAAAAAGTGCCGGTTTTCCCTAATTTGGGCGTAATCGCACTTATTAAAGCCTCGTAACCCTCAACGCGCAAGAATTCCAAGTCATCTAAGTCACCAAAAGTAGGGTTGTGGCATATCAAAATGTAGCTGAGATCATTTCGAACGACATAAGTTGGTCCAAAAATTCCAAAAAAGCGACGGTTTTCCCAATATTTGATGAAATCGCTTAATCAAGGGGCATAACTCTTACCCACTAAAATTTTCAAAGTTGCAAAAATAGGGTTGTGACCCATCTAATTGCTCCTGGGACCATCACGAAGAACTTTTATCCATTTCCGAAGACCAAAAAAGTGCCGGTTTTCCCTAATTTGGGCGTAATCGCACTTATTAAAGCCTCGTAACCCTCAACGCGCAAGAATTCCAAGTCATCTAAGTCACCAAAAGTAGGGTTGTGGCATATCAAAATGTAGCTGAGATCATTTCGAACGACATAAGTTGGTCCAAAAATTCCAAAAAAGCGACGGTTTTCCCAATATTTGATGAAATCGCTTAATCAAGGGGCATAACTCTTACCCACTAAAATTTTCAAAGTTGCAAAAATAGGGTTGTGACCCATCTAATTGCTCCTGGGACCATCACGAAGAACTTTAATCCATTTCCGAAGACCAAAAAAGTGCCGGTTTTCGCTAATTTGGGCGTGATCGCACTTATTAAAGCCCCGTAACCCTCAACGCGCAAGAATTCCAAGTCATCTAAGTCACCAAAAGTAGGGTTGTGGCATATCAAAATGTAGCTGAGATCATTTCGAACGACATAAGTTGGTCCAAAAATTCCAAAAAAGCGACGGTTTTCCCAATATTTGATGAAATCGCTTAATCAAGGGGCATAACTCTTACCCACTAAAATTTTCAAAGTTGCAAAAATAGGGTTGTGACCCATCTAATTGCTCCTGGGACCATCACGAAGAACTTTTATCCATTTCCGAAGACCAAAAAAGTGCCGGTTTTCCCTAATTTGGGCGTAATCGCACTTATTAAAGCCTCGTAACCCTCAACGCGCAAGAATTCCAAGTCATCTAAGTCACCAAAAGTAGGGTTGTGGCATATCAAAATGTAGCTGAGATCATTTCGAACGACATAAGTTGGTCCAAAAATTCCAAAAAAGCGACGGTTTTCCCAATATTTGATGAAATCGCTTAATCAAGGGGCATAACTCTTACCCACTAAAATTTTCAAAGTTGCAAAAATAGGGTTGTGACCCATCTAATTGCTCCTGGGACCATCACGAAGAACTTTTATCCATTTCCGAAGACCAAAAAAGTGCCGGTTTTCCCTAATTTGGGCGTAATCGCACTTATTAAAGCCTCGTAACCCTCAACGCGCAAGAATTCCAAGTCATCTAAGTCACCAAAAGTAGGGTTGTGGCATATCAAAATGTAGCTGAGATCATTTCGAATGACATAAGTTGGTCCAAAAATTCCAAAAAAGCGACGGTTTTCCCAATATTTGATGAAATCGCTTAATCAAGGGGCATAACTCTTACCCACTAAAATTTTCAAAGTTGCAAAAATAGGGTTGTGACCCATCTAATTGCTCCTGGGACCATCACGAAGAACTTTTATCCATTTCCGAAGACCAAAAAAGTGCCGGTTTTCCCTAATTTGGGCGTAATCGCACTTATTAAAGCCTCGTAACCCTCAACGCGCAAGAATTCCAAGTCATCTAAGTCACCAAAAGTAGGGTTGTGGCATATCAAAATGTAGCTGAGATCATTTCGAACGACATAAGTTGGTCCAAAAATTCCAAAAAAGCGACGGTTTTCCCAATATTTGATGAAATCGCTTAATCAAGGGGCATAACTCTTACCCACTAAAATTTTCAAAGTTGCAAAAATAGGGTTGTGACCCATCTAATTGCTCCTGGGACCATCACGAAGAACTTTTATCCATTTCCGAAGACCAAAAAAGTGCCGGTTTTCCCTAATTTGGGCGTAATCGCACTTATTAAAGCCTCGTAACCCTCAACGCGCAAGAATTCCAAGTCATCTAAGTCACCAAAAGTAGGGTTGTGGCATATCAAAATGTAGCTGAGATCATTTCGAACGACATAAGTTGGTCCAAAAATTCCAAAAAAGCGACGGTTTTCCCAATATTTGATGAAATCGCTTAATCAAGGGGCATAACTCTTACCCACTAAAATTTTCAAAGTTGCAAAAATAGGGTTGTGACCCATCTAATTGCTCCTGGGACCATCACGAAGAACTTTTATCCATTTCCGAAGACCAAAAAAGTGTCGGTTTTCCCTAATTTGGGCGTAATCGCACTTATTAAAGCCTCGTAACCCTCAACGCGCAATAATTCCAAGTCATCTAAGTCACCAAAAGTAGGGTTGTGGCATATCAAAATGTAGCTGAGATCATTTCGAACGACATAAGTTGGTCCAAAAATTCCAAAAAAGCGACGGTTTTCCCAATATTTGATGAAATCGCTTAATCAAGGGGCATAACTCTTACCCACTAAAATTTTCAAAGTTGCAAAAATAGGGTTGTGACCCATCTAATTGCTCCTGGGACCATCACGAAGAACTTTTATCCATTTCCGAAGACCAAAAAAGTGCCGGTTTTCCCTAATTTGGGCGTAATCGCACTTATTAAAGCCTCGTAACCCTCAACGCGCAAGAATTCCAAGTCATCTAAGTCACCAAAAGTAGGGTTGTGGCATATCAAAATGTAGCTGAGATCATTTCGAACGACATAAGTTGGTCCAAAAATTCCAAAAAAGCGACGGTTTTCCCAATATTTGATGAAATCGCTTAATCAAGGGGCATAACTCTTACCCACTAAAATTTTCAAAGTTGCAAAAATAGGGTTGTGACCCATCTAATTGCTCCTGGGACCATCACGAAGAACTTTTATCCATTTCCGAAGACCAAAAAAGTGTCGGTTTTCCCTAATTTGGGCGTAATCGCACTTATTAAAGCCTCGTAACCCTCAACGCGCAATAATTCCAAGTCATCTAAGTCACCAAAAGTAGGGTTGTGGCATATCAAAATGTAGCTGAGATCATTTCGAACGACATAAGTTGGTCCAAAAATTCCAAAAAAGCGACGGTTTTCCCAATATTTGATGAAATCGCTTAATCAAGGGGCATAACTCTTACCCACTAAAATTTTCAAAGTTGCAAAAATAGGGTTGTGACCCATCTAATTGCTCCTGGGACCATCACGAAGAACTTTTATCCATTTCCGAAGACCAAAAAAGTGCCGGTTTTCCCTAATTTGGGCGTAATCGCACTTATTAAAGCCTCGTAACCCTCAACGCGCAAGAATTCCAAGTCATCTAAGTCACCAAAAGTAGGGTTGTGGCATATCAAAATGTAGCTGAGATCATTTCGAACGACATAAGTTGGTCCAAAAATTCCAAAAAAGCGACGGTTTTCCCAATATTTGATGAAATCGCTTAATCAAGGGGCATAACTCTTACCCACTAAAATTTTCAAAGTTGCAAAAATAGGGTTGTGACCCATCTAATTGCTCCTGGGACCATCACGAAGAACTTTTATCCATTTCCGAAGACCAAAAAAGTGCCGGTTTTCCCTAATTTGGGCGTAATCGCACTTATTAAAGCCTCGTAACCCTCAACGCGCAAGAATTCCAAGTCATCTAAGTCACCAAAAGTAGGGTTGTGGCATATCAAAATGTAGCTGAGATCATTTCGAACGACATAAGTTGGTCCAAAAATTCCAAAAAAGCGACGGTTTTCCCAATATTTGATGAAATCGCTTAATCAAGGGGCATAACTCTTACCCACTAAAATTTTCAAAGTTGCAAAAATAGGGTTGTGACCCATCTAATTGCTCCTGGGACCATCACGAAGAACTTTTATCCATTTCCGAAGACCAAAAAAGTGCCGGTTTTCCCTAATTTGGGCGTAATCGCACTTATTAAAGCCTCGTAACCCTCAACGCGCAAGAATTCCAAGTCATCTAAGTCACCAAAAGTAGGGTTGTGGCATATCAAAATGTAGCTGAGATCATTTCGAACGACATAAGTTGGTCCAAAAATTCCAAAAAAGCAACGGTTTTCCCAATATTTGATGAAATCGCTTAATCAAGGGGCATAACTCTTACCCACTAAAATTTTCAAAGTTGCAAAAATAGGGTTGTGACCCATCTAATTGCTCCTGGGACCATCACGAAGAACTTTTATCCATTTCCGAAGACCAAAAAAGTGTCGGTTTTCCCTAATTTGGGCGTAATCGCACTTATTAAAGCCTCGTAACCCTCAACGCGCAATAATTCTAAGTCATCTAAGTCACCAAAAGTAGGGTTGTGGCATATCAAAATGTAGCTGAGATCATTTCGAACGACATAAGTTGGTCCAAAAATTCCAAAAAAGCGACGGTTTTCCCAATATTTGATGAAATCGCTTAATCAAGGGGCATAACTCTTACCCACTAAAATTTTCAAAGTTGCAAAAATAGGGTTGTGACCCATCTAATTGCTCCTGGGACCATCACGAAGAACTTTTATCCATTTCCGAAGACCAAAAAAGTGCCGGTTTTCCCTAATTTGGGCGTAATCGCACTTATTAAAGCCTCGTAACCCTCAACGCGCAAGAATTCCAAGTCATCTAAGTC